>MU224406.1:150177-179515 GCA_018584345.1 Thuja plicata | reverse complement strand
ATTCCTTGCATTGTGAAATTTATGTTCTGAAAATACAAGGAAAGTATATAGATATACATGCAAAACAATTTAAATATATTTCCAGAGAAGAAGGAATTGCTATTGCAGTTGAATTTAGCAAAAGAGCTTGGCAGTTAGTAACACATACTATTTCTCTCCTGCAAACATTGTATGAAAACATTATTATTGAGGCAAATGACATGAATAAAAACAAACACTTACAAATTCATCAAAGATTGGCGAATTGGGAATAGTATTACAGTTTAGACCAAGTTGGGTTCATTACAGAACACCATTCCTATCTCATAAAAAAAATCTGAAAAAAGATATCACAAGGGTAAATAGTTATAGGTTATTGGAATTTTGAAAAAAAAATCTCTGAGTTTAGAAGGGCAAATAACTATTAGAGGGAGCTAAAAGGGCATCACCTCATCTGGAATAAGGATTCAAATGCCTTCATGTTGGTTTCCATTCCCCTTTCTAACTAGAAGTTGTGGATCATTAACTCATTCTTGACCCCCAATACTGCTGAACAACAAAATACTTCATCTAGAATTTATCAAACTACCTAGATCAACTGTTGTATGAGAACATCCTAGAGGCTTTTTTTAAGGAATCGCCTACAAGAAAGAGGTTGACATTGGAAGGTTTTGGAACCTCAAATCTGTCTGTCAAAATTTGTCTTTATTGTGCTCCATGAGTTGTGTATTTGACCCTCTCCACCCTATGCGAATAACTGATTTGATAAATCTTTTGCTAGGTCCCCTATGTCGAATAGTTGTCTAAGAATACTCTTTGAAAGTGTGTCTATCATATATCCTTAGCGAAATTTGTTATAGGGTGTTTTTGTGGTCTATGCCTAGAAATTCAACTAAGTGTTAAATTTTCAAACCTCAGACCTTTGGCATTCTCTTTTCCTCGTCATTTTTGGTGTCATTCGTCATCTTGGACCTCGACACCCACATTCTCGATCCCTCAAATTTTGCTTAAGTGTTTCCCATTGCTGGGCTTTGGTTTTTCCATTTAAACCTGACGCTCTAATAAGCGTTAAGTTGGAACCCTAATCATCAGAGCCCATTAGCTTTTCCTTTCATTTTTCTGCCAAGTCTTTGAAGAGCACACATGTATATTGAGAGGGAGGGTGAATCCGTATATTAACAAACTTTTTCTTTTCAAAACTTGATTAGATGCCACAACAATACTTAATCAACCACACATGCAAGATCTAGCAAGTATGAACACAAAAGAACACAAGATTTATGTGGAAACCCTTGCAGGAGAAAACCATGACAAAATATTGCTTTATATATATATATATATATATATCAAATTTCTTTACAACTTTTGTAGGCACCAATCCGTAGGAGACACCAATCCCCTCAGTTCATAGACACCAACCCCAACAGCTAAGCACCAACTTAGCTAGAGACACCAATCTCTCCTTTATAAAGCACCAACTTCCACAAGAAAACAAGATTCCACCCTCAATATGTTGCTTTTTCAACCGATGATGGATATTATGATGATATCATTTATCTCCTTCACCAAATGTACATTCTACTCTTCTTCACAAAACTTCATACAAATTCGTATTCACCAAACTTCTCTTAATCCTTTTATAATCTTCTATAAATCTGATTATAAATCTGCTACAACATTACTCGCAAATCTGCTATAAAGTTTGTCTTTAAATTCTCATTTAATATTCCCACAATTTCTTCATATATATCTGCAAATGAACTCTCAAGTTCTGCTCCTCATATGCCAGTGTATATGTGATGTGTTTCTTTATCTACACACAATCACATACAAATCTGCATCTTACAATCTCTTCATTCAAATCTGCATACTTCTTAATTATTCATATGATTTTCTCGCGATGATTGATTTATCTTTGCATATCAGACACACTCTTCAGACTCAACACACTTGAATGATCTGCCTTTATATCTTTAATGGTTCTATAAATAGATGCAACTCTCTGAAATGGATACAACCTTTTGATTCATCATGTCTTTCACTAACAAATCTGCCTTAACTCATTAATTTCCTTGTGCTTGAAAAATGGGCTTTGATAAATTGATTCTTTATCATTCCACACTCACATTCTATTCACATTTGACTATCACCTTTTATATCTTCATATCTTTATGCCTCTTCATGGAAAAAGACATCTCATTGAATAGAGGTGAATTTTTGAAAAGACATCACCTTTTGTTAACAATTCCGTTCGATTGCCTTTTTAAAGTGTTTTTATTTTTATTTTATTTAAATATTTTTATTTATTTTCAAGTCAATTTAATTTTTATTTCTCATATATTCATTTTTTGCACACACAACTCACACTATCATCCATCACTCAATGCTCTCTTTATATCTTCTTTAGAGAGGCAATTAATTTAGAGACGTCTCCTTTACCCTTTGAAAATTATAACTCTTCATTTCATATGCTAATCACAACTCTTCATTAATAAATTTGTTTGAATGATATCATAATTTTCTACACACAAATCTCTTACTACATTTCCATAATCCTCTCTCCAACTTCTCTTTACCTTTATATCCTCCTTATGCCTTTCCATGAAAGGACAACCTTTTATAAAGGTATGACCATACTGCCTTTTACAAATTTCTGCTCAAAAAAAGATATTCTGTATTCTTCATTGATAAGATCATTGTGACATAAATCATTTCCTTCCTGATATCAATGAATTATGCTTTGACATGCACAATATGTTCAACAATCTCATCTATACTGATTTGACATCAATGACAATATCTTTGCCAACAATCTTCACTGATTGCCTTTGACATCAATGACAATATTTCCAACAGTCTTTTGGGCCTAAGGTTTTAGGATTTCTTCTTAACATGTTCCCATTTGGTAAGAGTTAGATGAGACCCCAACCCCTAGTGCCTTCATCTCACATTTTCTTCTGGTTGCTCCTTAGCCTTCGGGTTTTCTTCTTTCTATCTTGTCCCGTCTTTGGAAAACGGTATGGCAGTAACCCAAGGCTTGATCCCCAACGGGCACAATTTCTTCAAGATTGGAGATTTTCAATGTTGTTCTCTAAGTTGCCGGTCCCAATTCAGATTTAGATTCAGGTTTGCTGGATCGTTGAAATTTTTGGGGGGTGGGTTTGGGTTTGCTTTGGGTTCGTTTGTACAAAAGCATATATATATATATATATATATATATATATATGCAGAAGAAAATAAGTTAATAATACACCACTATGCTAATAGAAAGCAACATAGCAAAATACACCACCATATATATTAATTCTTGTTTTGGCCTATTTTGGTCTAATTTCATCCTCCAAGTTCGTAGATTTGTCCTACAATATTTAATGGGAGGATTGAATTTTCTAACAGAGCTCTTTCCAATCTCCAATGATAGAGCTTCCTATTTCTAATGCCTGCAAATAACAACTCCTCAAAAACATGTAATTACATATGCTCTCATCTATTTGTTACCCATATTGGCAAGTCCATTGAACCCAAACAAAACCTTTTGCTATGCTCAAGATACCTGAATTTAGAACATTGAATGCATACTTTAGGTACCTATCTACAATTACAAAAGGAGAATCACGCAATTTCTTATCCATATGTACAAGTCTACAACACTAGCATATTCCCTAAAACACCAATCAAGCCTTATAAACCTTTCCAAATATAGAGAACACAACCCACAAATAATGCACAACTATAATATAAATAGATCAAAAAGAACTTACAAAAAATGCCTAAAACCAGTCAAATTTTTCCCGGGTTTGCTGCTCAAGTCAAAATTCACTCCAAATTCCTCTAAATTCTCTCTAGGTCCTTCACTGCAAAGCCACAGTCAAAATTGCGAACCATGGATGAATTTTGGCTAGACCTAATCAGGACCCGAATTCTGGTCAGACCGGACCGGGACCCTGGGCTTCCAAGGAAGAATTTGGTAACATAGGTTGTTCTGTTTGGCACAATGGAATGCTCGACCCTGAAACTCTAACGATAAGTGCAAGAAGATGTGTTTTCGACATAGAAGCACCATAAATGCACAATTCCAACCACCACAATTTGATCCTTTGGCTTTGCAGAAAGGTTCTAAATGCTCTTCTTAGGGATCCCAAGGACAAAAATGCTGCCTATACTTCATTTAATACTAGCAAGTGCCTCTTTTGTTAGAGCCCATCTGCAGATCACTAATTTTGTGGGCCATTTCCTCTTTTCTTGCACTCAAACTCAAAAACCATCAATGCCAAGATATGATCAAGTTATCAAAATGTCTTATCAGGCTTCCTTGCTCTTCCGAATCAGATTTGAATGATACACTCATCTGCATTTGATTGATTGTGCAAGAAACTAGGGAGTTTCCTTTTTCACATGCCCTATCTCCTTCTAGTGTCCAACAAATGAATAAAGTTGAAAAAAGGCCTCATTATAATAGAGGTCAGAGGAGAGAGGAAAAAGGATAAAAAGAAAATAAAGAGTAATTCCAGTGATATTCATAGGAAGCCTTAGGGTTTTAATTTCTAGTTCTAGGTATAGGTATTTTAGTATTGTAATGATCTCAGTTCATCCCATATTTGTAATAAACACTTGTAGCCTTTGTAGTACATTTGATTAATGGAATAATCATCCATAGATTAATGTCTCCTTGAATGTTCAGTTGCATTTCTTTGGAATGTTATCTAGTTTCTTAGCTAGACGTTTGTAAAATCCCTGCAATGATATTGTAGGTATCTTTTCAACATAATAAGTTCATATGTATGCTCAAATTTTACTAAGTAGATTCTCTTAATATTAAGCAACTATCCATCGCTTTTCTAAATGTATGTTTGGAGCTCAGCTTGCACATATATTCAAAACAACATAGACTTTTGTGATATCTTGATTAAGGTATCATCTTTGGTTTTAGTTATTGCATCTTTTGAATGAATTGAAAGACTCCGTTGTCCAACTAGATAGAAGCACCAATCTGCCACTTGTTATCTCTCCCCTATAGTCCTCAACACACTCAAAATCAATCAAATCACTATTTTTCCAATTTTACTAGTTTTTTGGTGTTTTGCTACCATGACTGAATGTGCATAACATCATAAAGGGTTATCATTCAATGCATTCTCATATGTTCACGTGATAGGTCATCTATTCACAAGATCCTTATCCGTACATGTTAGAACTAGCACATAGGTATATTATGATACTAGTGTTAGGATATACTACGCATTGGGTAGTTTGCATCATAGATTGCATACTCGGACTCAGAGAGTACTCGACAAGTCCAAATTTTTTGACTGAGCATAAACTCGCCGAAAGCTTGGCAAAAACTCGGCAACTTAGAAAGTACTAAAATTTCTTATAAAAACACTTTTGTTTTTGCAAAATTCAATCACAAAATGCATCGAATGAGTCTAAAAACCATGAAGTGTTTTTTATTAAATTTGATTGTTCAATACATATGGATTACAAAATGGCTTCTTGTATGGTTGCTTGTTGCCTTGCCCTCTCCAATTTCTTTTTATCTAGTATTGCAAGGAGATTTATCATCTCTCGTGTGACCTCTTCAGGACAATTTTTACATGGCTTGGCATCATGACAAGTAATGCTTGCAAGATGGTATTTGGTATTTGATGTGATTGATGCCTCCAATATGCTTCTTTGTGCACCAGGCACAAATAACATACCTTGGTACTAGTCCCATTATGTCATGTTTCCAAGCGGGGTTAAGGCTACCAGGAGGTTTCCTTCCACCAGATTGACCTTCATGTTGGCTAAAAATTTTGCAAGTAACTAAGACTACAACTTGGCAAAATTGGAACTTTAGACAGCAGTGTGAAATTTATTTCTCCTCTTAGCAGTAGGGGAGGCTCCCTTCTTACCGTAGGTGGCTTCAACGGAAACTAAACTGAAATACAAACAATTCCTATTGCTGCGATAATACCAGTG
Source organism: Thuja plicata (assembly GCA_018584345.1). Taxonomy (NCBI): domain Eukaryota; kingdom Viridiplantae; phylum Streptophyta; class Pinopsida; order Cupressales; family Cupressaceae; genus Thuja; species Thuja plicata. The sequence continues at coordinate 173,575 of MU224406.1, read as the reverse complement.
GCTTAAGGGTTGATGTAAGAACAACACTTAAGACAACAGTTTACTTATAATAAACTGAAACAAATATAGGAACACAAAGTCTCCTGTACTTACTTCGAAAGATGATTCTAAAAATAGAATAGCCAAGAAAGCACAAAGTCTTTCACTGAATATCCTCTTTCTTAACAAAAACACTTATCACTGAAGCCCAAAGTCTTCAGCTTTAATTTATTGCAGCCACTTCTATCTGTATTAATCCTTATTCGTGAAGCACAAAGTCTTAAAAAAACTTGAATTAAAGCGCTCAAATGATACACACAAGATAACTATCCATTGATTTGAGAAAGGATCAACAATGTAACTTACAAATACACTCATTGATTTCCAGATTGACAACACAAAGTTTGAGAATCCTTGCTCCTATTCAATTCGATAACTTTGCACAATGAAACTCAATTTTCAAAATACAAGAAATTCAATTATAGATTTCCTGCACACACAAAAGATGATTATTTACAATGAGCTCCCTCCTTTATATAGGAAAAGAGGAGAGAGAAAGGTGGAGAGAAAAGGGGAAACCCTTAACCACCTTGACTTATTCAATAACAAACTTTGACTTATTCAATGTTGCAAGGCCTAAAGCACTTGCAACATGATTGCATGAAACAGCTATACAAGCACATGTATTCCTGTATTTACAAAGTGTTCATGCTCAACATGCGATCTGTCATAAAAACTACATCTATCCTATCAAAGCATGAGGAAAGAAATGCCTTCAAAGAGTGCCCATAAACTCTTTGAACTTCTGCAGAGACTCACATATAATTGTTGAATCCAATTCACCTGTATGTTGTGCAATAACAGTTACTTTTCGAATTGTGTTGGCACCCTCAGAGAGAACCAAATTATATTCTGTCAATTTTCTCTGTAGACAATTCACTGAAGTTTTGTAGCCTGTTAATGTATCAATCGTGCAGAAATCAAAATCATCTGTCTCAAGCTGTAGACGAATAACCCCTATGAATTCTGTCAAAACATCTTCCTCTTTGATTAATTCACCATCTCCAGCAATAATCTTGCATGTCAGTTCTTGAAAATGCTCACTAATCACACGCTCTTGACTATTAAGACAATCCATTGTTGCCTTGATTTCAGCCACAAACCCCTACACAACTTTTTCCTTATTGACCATCAAGTGCAAACAGTCATAGTACATCCCTGCAGAAGAGATGATCTCACACTCGCACAGAATATCCCAATCAATTTATGTCATGCTCCTCCAAGCACCTAGATCCCCATCAAGAATCGCAAGTTGTTGGTTGAATGACGTAAGGAGCTCATTCAACTTGGCTATTATCTCCCTTTCATGCTCCAATATTCTGTAAGCATCACGAATCACTTGAATACCTTGTGACTCTATGCGGCTACACGAGTCATCAATAGCCTTGACCTTCTGTTTCATCCAAACAGTATGCTCAGGAAAAGATGTAGAAATAGGATCAACCCTCTTAGAAGAATTTTTCAGTATTTCAATGGTCTCAAGAAGACATGCATTTTCTTCTTTCAACCTGTTCTTCTTCTCCCACAATCTGTCATTCCGTTGCGTGAGCGAAGCAACTGTATCCTGTGCATCCTGTTCATCCTGTTGACAACCTAGTCGTGTCTGCTTACCAAGTTCAACCTTGGAGAACATGTAGTCGGTGGATTGCATCTCCTCAATTGGCTTGTTAGTTAGGGGTTTAGCTACTTCAGCATATTTGATGTCATTCTCGTCCACTGTGACTTTAGTGACTGTCTTTGCTTTCTTGCTCTTTGTAGTCCTTGCTTTGTTGACTATTTTGATATCGAAATCCTTAGGTGGAATCTCTTCTTTCTTCCTCTTTTGTGTAATAGAGCTCAACCATGGAGGTAAGGAGAAGGCACATGAACCAGATGTTGATGTTGTTGCCAATGTAGTAACCGCCTCGGATTGTACCACAGTAGTAACTATAAGAGGAGCCTCTGTCTAAATAGCAACTGGCGTAGGACTGCTTCGTGTAACCTCAGTCATGAATTTCTCAAACTGAGTAGTGGTAGTATCTAGTAATGTCAAAGGTGGAATAGACACAGAGGAGAAAGTAGAGTATGTGTCAAACACATTCTCAAAACCGCCATATTGGCCCTCCGGTGTGAATGTAGGAGCGACTGGGGAGATAGGCAAAGCAAGTGTAATCCCGACAGGATCCACTGGAAGAACATGCACTGTAGAAAATGAGTCCACGTCTGTATCCAGCCGAGAGTCAGGAGACTCATTTGATGCTGGTGTGGAATCTGAGAGTGTTGTCATGACCGATGTGTCAATGGAGCAAGGCTTCTCCAAAACAGGTCCCTCATGAACAAGTTCATGCATTTCATCATCACTGGACCTAATGAGAATCCTTTCAGGCTCTGCAACCTTTATCTCAAGAACCCTGCCTGTGGCCTTGCCCCCTTTGATGGTGAGTTTCGGAAGTGATGGAGCTGGAGCTTCAGACGTAGAGGCACCATCCTTCCCTTTACCTTTGATTTTAGATCTCAACCCAATTGGACCAACAAGGTCAAAACCTTTGCCTGGTTTGATGTTTATAGTTTTAAGACCCCTTCTATTTAGCCAAATATTCGTGTTTGCCAAAATAGACTGAAATCTATCCCAAATAAACAAGCTTTCCTTCAATGACCATGGAGGTGGTAGAATTGGTAGACTCTCCACATGATGCTTTACATAATCCGGATCAAGAATCTCTCCATCATCTTCAAACCCATTAGGGATCTTTGCAAGGCTAAAGTCAACTATCTGCTTGATGGTTAGCCTGCAGTAGTCTAGCTTCCGAATATCCGCCTCTGTGCACAAATCAATCTGAGGCCTTCGAGGCGATGCACATGCACAAATTGTCTCCTCATTTTGTCATTCAGGCCCCTCCAATCAAAACAACTCCTTGCCATGAACCTTTTGAGAGTGATTCACTGAAGTTCAAATTCCATGTTCTTTGCTTTTGGAATTGTGTCCAAGGAGTATCCACCAATCTTGAGTGGATTTCGTGAAGAAATTCCCACTCCTAGCCTATGCAATGTGGATTGGTGTGTTTGTACTGCCATGAGTTGCCTTGCCAACTCCATTAGAATGATCTTGTCAGTAGGATACCGTGTAAAGATATATGGTTCACCTTGAAAATGACCAACTCTCAAGTATGTGAAATTGGGGAACTGCAGGAAGAGATAACCATACTCATTTACTTTATTCCATGCTTCATCCGAAACATGCTTTTTAGGAAGCTCTTTATCAAATAAGCACATGTAATGTCCAAAGAATGCATCCTGCACCCTCCTGTAATGCACCCGGCTAGATCTTAGAGGCAACTGATCATAGTACTTTCATTCGGGCACAAGTTTCCTGTCACCCTTGGTCGAAAGGCTAGAGAAAGATCCAAGGGCAGCAGCAATGTATACCAAGTACGAGTTCATTTAGAATGTACAAGTGGAGGAAACCTGGGACAATTGCTCGCATAAGATATCACTAATTATCTCTCCCCAGAATATCTTTTTGGACCTAATTATGACATATATGAACTTGTACATCCAAGGCTCGAAGATATTGGATTCCTTGGGTCCTACAATCCTGCTGAGCAATGTAATGAGATCATTGATCTCTTCTTTAAACTTAAAACGATGCATACTCTTTGGCCATCTGGAAAGATTAAGTCTCTTGTAGAAGTTGGGAAGGGTCCCATCTCTAATCCTAGGAAGGAAAAATAGAAAGGATAAAATAATGTCAATCACACTTAAAAGATTTATAACAGATGAGAATAGTTGGGAAGGGACTCCCCTTAGTTTGGCCATGAACCATTAAGAACCATATATGTTCTACATATGCCATTGGTTCAGCACTCCTAAGGTCATTGGACCATTATTGCCTAATTGCACTGTAAGTCCGACAAAGTTCGAGGAGACCGAAAGATTATACAAGAAAGGTGGTAATACTGACAGCATGAAGTACAGTGCTTGCATTTGTAAACCTTGGCCAAGGTGGTGCTATGCAATAGCATGTGATCATCAGTCACATGAACCGAAAGTACATGTCTAGTCATGGGATGTCATTATCATAGGCGAAGAGCCTATAGGGAGTGATTGACTAAGATTATTGTAGGTTCTAAACACCAAAGACTTGGATGGCAATGATAGGACCGGATCCCGTTTCTAAACCTCTCGTGTAGGGTCAGGTCACTTCTGAAAGGAAGTTGTGCAGGAGACCTAAAGGCCAATGGATGGGAGGTAAAGCCTCTAATGATGCTTTCCCTCTTTCAGGAAGACATCAAAGACACAAATTATCAGAAAGGATCAAAGTAGTTAATCTCTTCTCTTACAGGTTTCAGTTATCTCTTACATATAATTAGTTTATTCAGTTATTCAGTTAACATCCGTTTCAGATGAATCAGCTTTAGACTGTTAATTATTCTATTGTCATGTGAATGTGATTTTCTTTTCAATATCAAATTTCCTTTATGTTGAAGGTGGTTAAATAAGTTTTTGAAAGATTTCATATTCATGTGAAAAGGAAATAGTTTCTTTTTGTTAAAAGTTAGATAAAGGAAAAATATTATTTCCTATGAAATGGTCAGAATTCAATTAGAATTTAATTTGTAATAGTTTAGCATGTTACATTAGGCATAACCACCAGACAGAAGTTATAAATGTTGTTAGTGGATTCTAGAAGGTTTCCGCCAGATCCCTCATTAAAATTTGGATTGGTATTGTAACAGGGATTGGATGGTATAGCTGCCAAGATTTGCACTCCTTACTCCAATTTGATATTTGTATGCTTTGATTTGGAATACCTGCCACTAGAGAACATATTTATCTTTCAGTTATGCATGGATTGTAAACTAGGTGACTTGCTGCCATCAAGTGAAATAAATTGCTTATTGCTGACATCCTAACTGCCATATGCTCTCACATTGCCCACATCGATATCTTGGTGATGAGAAAGTGTTAGGGTTTGTGATCTACTTTAAATATTTGTAAAGCTAATATCTTAGCTAGGGAAATTACATATAAGAAGGTGTTCCCTTGAGATAGAGACCACAATGAAATAAGAGGGTATTCCACAATTTTGACATTTTAATCAAAATATGAAAATAAGATGTTTCTAGGAGCATAGGTCAAGGAAAAGCTTGATAAGCAAAGTGAAATACTTGTGTTGAGGAGGCCTTTAAAATCAATTGGTAAGCCCATCCGCGGTCATGTGTACCACTTACCTTTTTTGTATAGAAGAATTAATGATCAATATCACACATTTTGCAGGGCTGACCCATTTAGAGCAGCAGTTGAAACACTTCGTTGGTGAGGCTGCCACCAAGGTTCAAACCCCGTTGGGCCATTGTGCTTCTAGGTTTTGAGCCTACGTTGGACCGTTGAGCTCACAGGTTTGAATTTGTAGAGTGTTTGGCAGCTTAAAAGGCTACCGTCTATCGATCAAAAAAAAATCACACATTTTGCAGAGCTAGATTAGTCAACTGGAATGGATAGAACAAAAAGTCTAGCAAAGACAAATTTACACATTTCCAATTTTGTGAGTACATATGACTAAGTCTCTCTCAAGGTTGTGTGATTCTTCATCTTGTTGTCTCGAGCACGAGACGAGAGATTAAAAGCAGAAAAATAAGAAAGATTCTTTAAGTGAATTCAGCTTCCATGTGCACTATGGAACTCTTGAACATATTGAAGCATAAAGTGTGATGCAAAATAAACTATTCTAGATGGTTTCAGTTCAAGACATGTGACATTGTCCAAGGGTTCACAATATTATAGCACAAATAATCTTGCAGAGCTAGATTGGTTAGTTTGAATGAATAAAACCAGAAGTCTGGGAATGACTGACACGTTTCCAATTTTGTGAGTACGTATGACTCGGTCTCTCCAAGTTTATGCGATTCTTCATCTTGTCTCAAGCACAAGACAAGACCTTAAATACAGAAAAAAAAGATTAATTTTCTCTAAGTGAATTTAGCTTTCATGTACAGTATGGAACTCAAAGATATTGAAGAATTAAGTGTGATGACAAAAAAACTGTTCCAGATGGTTTTGGCTCAAGACATGTGACACTGTCCAAGGGTTCGCAATATTATAGCACATATAATCTACTTACACTATTGAGAACATATTGCAGCATCAAGTGTAATGGAAATTATACTATTCTACTGTACTGGGACATTATATATGCCAGCTTACTATAGAAAATAGCAGCACATGAGATATTGAGGCATGTAAAGGGATGGCGAGTTGGTAGAATATTATAATAACTTACTGAACAAAGATGGTTGGTTTGGGAAAGGAAGACTTGTGCTTTCTGTTATGTGTGGATGAAGTGTCAATTATGGACCCCACTTCATTAATGTTAAGTATTTATGTAATAGGTGTTAGTAATGTTAATCTTAAATTTTCAGCTTGTGTTGCATTATCTCTGGCTGAGGTTAGTCTCGTATGTTGGTATCAATACATCTAATATATGCTAACAAGTGAAATAAGAACAGGGCCTAATCTTGGCAGGTTGACCTTAAAGATAAGACACCAAGGCAGGCAAAGTGGTATTCCCAGGTGAAAGTGGAAGAGATCCTTTGACATTTCAAGAAGAAACTGAGCTCTTGTGGGACCAAAATATTCCTAAGAATGCAATGGATTATCCATATGGGATCCAAAAATAACTATATTCAGCAAACTACTGGGATTTCAACAAATTTTGCAGCAAGAGGAGGCACTTCTGTACCGTAAGGAACAGGTCAGAGAGAGCCTAGATTATCATGGTGGTGGCTTTCTTATAGTTCTATAAATTTTTAGATGTTAAGAGTCTATTTGTCGAGATATTTATAATCACATCACCTCTTATTTCTAGATTAAGGGTGCAATTCACGCTAGCATCACACTATTGTGTCTTATCTGCATGTATGTGTTGTCCGGAATAATGTAATTAATGTTGTCGGTTGGGAATTAGTTAGTGACCGGAGGCTAGGGAGTTGGCGCACAGTTACCAATCGTCGCATCCCTTCGGTCCTTTATATTCTTGTACTACCTTCGGGTACGATATGCTGTTATGAACAAAGCTATATTGTTGTAATCGTTGCTATGAATGAATAAAAGAATTGTCCTTTGCTTTATCTCTATCATGTCTGTGCAATCACTTCTGTAGATAACTAAGTTTACCCACGGAGGCAAACATTTGGCGCCGCTGCCGACCGAATCTGGCACGTGACGGAGGAATGAATGGTTAAATGGGACTAACATTTGAGGAGAATATCAGCATGAGAACCAATGAGGATGGAATCACAAAAATTTTTGAAGGGGAGCATGCTCTGACAGTAGACTTCCGCATTCTGTTTCAGGCGGCCATTGAAACATTCGTACGAAGAGAAGCCGTAAGAGAAGAAGTGGCCCAAGACATTGTGTGGGACGCACTAAACATCAGCTCTGCAGTGAATAGGCTGTTGCATCAACTACCTCGTTTGTTGGCACAGGCAACTATCGCTCAAAGGAACCGAAGGGAAGAAGTGGAGCATGAACAACGCCGACAACAAACCCTGAGGAACTTTGCCGAAAACAGCCGCCGGGAGGAGGTAGAGCGCAATGGCAATCGGGGAAGAACAAACCCATGAGCTTTAAGCCTGGGAGGAAATAAACGGAACACTATAAAATCCATAATAGCAAGATCACACAGTTGATCTGTTGTATGGAATTATGAATAAATAAAAAGTGTTATGTGTTATGTTTTAAATATGACGTTTTGATGCCCAATCTTTTAAATAAGGATAGGAATAAAAAGGAACAACCAAATGCCTTGGAAGCTACACATGAAGCCCTAATCCTTTCCCAACAAGTTCAAAGTCGCTGAAGGTTCAAACAACTCGCCGAAGGACAACCTGCCGAAGGGTTAACCGAAGGGGACCACGCAGGTGGTACCAAAGGTAACCACGGGGGAGTCACGGGAGGTGTGACATCTGAAGGGGAACACTACCGTTCACCAGAGCATTGGGTAAGGAGTAGAGAAGAGTTACTTGAGGAAACGCGGCAAAGGTTGAATCTGATTGAGGAAACACGGGAAGAGTTTCGGAACCTATCTGTGGTACCTAAGTCGAAGGGAACATAAAGGAGTGAAGAAGGACTGTGCGTGACTGGAGGTGCAGAGAAGGCACAAGCGTCGGACAACCAAGACACTTTGTTCAACCCTAGGACACTGAACGTAGGAAGACACTCCGGTAGCCGGAACGTTACAAATACCGGCAACCAGGGTGGGCAAACACAACCCCCACCACTGCAACCACAGGGGGCACAACCAATGCAACAACCGGTAGGGATGGCCGCAAATAAACAGAAGTTGCCCAAGTTTACAGGCCAGGCCAAGGAGGATCCCGTCCGCCATTGCAGAACTTGTGAAACCATATGGACAGCCAACGTAGTCACCGATCAGGATGAGTGGGTCACACAGTTCCCTACCACATTATGGGAAGGGGCCATCGACTGGTACTCGGATGTAGATAAAACTGGTTTGAGTACATCGGGGGCAATGAAGAAATAATTTCAAATGGAATTCAAGTTGCTGAGGGATGAAAATGAGATCCTCGCGGAGATTTACAACACCAAACAAGCAAAGAATGAGTCGGTTAGGACCTACGGACGCCAACTAAAGGAATTAATTGGAAAAATGGAATCTGCCCCAGCCGACGAGCTGAAGAAGAGATGGTTCATCGAAGGACTCAAGACTTCCCTCCGGAAAAAAATGAAGATCGTACCCCCGACATCGTACGATAATGCATATAACCATGCAATGGACCTCGAAAGCAAATACAAGATCTCCAAGAAAATTAAGTCCTCGGAGGATAGTAGCGAAGGGGAATCAAGTAAGAAAGTACATGCTTTACAAAAATACCTCCAGAGGATGATGAAGGAAATCAAGGCAACAAAAGGAGGATCAAACAAAACTGAAGAGGACAAGGTGTGGTGTACGGACTGTAAGGAAGCCGGACACACGAAAGGTTCTTGCCCGAAGAAGTTCTTTTGTGAAATCTGCCAGATTGTAGGACATTCCACCAAAGAATGCCCCTATAACCTGAGGGTCAGGAACCAACAAGTGTTGTTCACACAGGAGCAACCTTCCACATCTGGAACCAGCGGTCAACAAAATAACAACAATACTGCATCATCCGGTGGCTACAGAAATAACCGACGAGGAGGGGGAGGAAATAACAATAACAACAACCGCCCTCGGATCCAGTATGATGTGAAGGGAAGGCCAATGATACAGTGCAAAAATTGCAACTAGTGGGGACACTTTGCCAGAGATTGCCAGAAAGAAGTGACTCCTCCACAGAAATTGTGTAGGTGGTGTGGACCAGGGGACCACGAGTAGGCCAACTGCCCGAAGCCTGGTTGTAACTACATTGATATAGAAAGACGAGATACAGACAAAGACATCCTGGCAATTACACGAGCACAGACAAAGAAGGCCACTTATCCTAACCCCCGTACGGAGAAAGAAAGAGCACTCGAGGCGAAGGCTGAGATTGAGAAGGAATTGCAGGCCCGAAGGGACCTAAGGGTACCTTCGGCACTTCTACTCAAACCGTAGAAGAACAAAACATCCTGAGGCAGATGATGCAAACAGAGATACCAGTGAAAGTCAAGGACCTACTAGAAACGATGCCGCATCTAAAAACAGGCTTGTTTAACAGTCAACCCATTCCAACCAGTACATTGGAACGGACGGAGGTTCCCGGCTGTTCTGCAACGGACCCAATGACACTGGCTATAAACAGTGGGCGAAACCCTACAGTAGTGGAGATGGGTATCTTGGGTACCATCCTCACTAACACAATTGTCGATGGTGGATCAGGGGTAAATGTTCTACCTAAGGACACTTCGAAAAGTCTTAGGAAACCGACGCTGTGGCTGCCGACATTCAACCTATTGGGGGTTGATCAACATGGCATCAAACCTCTCGGTACCTTGATGGCACAACAAGTAACCATTGGGACACAACCGTTTACCTTGGACTTCGTAGTAATTTCCATGAGGCGTAAAGGGTACGACGCCATCCTAGGGAGAGGGTGGCTGGTGGCTAGGAGAGCAAATCATAACTGGAAGAACACTTTATCCTTCGAGAAGGGGGGAAGAAAATTTGTGGTCGACCTTAGAACGCAGATGGTAGGAGAGGAAATGGTATCCTCCTCAGACTCTGAATACGACGATGGGGCAGATGAAGGGAAAGAAAGCATGGAGCCCAACGATGAAGGCATACTAGAATTGGAGGATGATACAGACTCTATGGATGGCCTATTTCATTGGCAAATGAGTGACTACGAACTATTTCCTCCGTCTTGTAATATGCTACAGGTCGAGGAAGATCCCAACGAGTTTCCCCCAGAATACAAAGAATACAAAGAAGGAGAAGCTCGAGTAAAGGAGAGTCCTGCACATGAGTTCCCCAAGGATGAACCGATCCGATACAAAGAAGCGAAGTTGAAGGAGATAAACTTGGGAGATGAGAAAAACCCAAAAATCATCCTGATGGGAGACGACTGGAACCCAGTATTAAAGACAGCAGCATTTACGATCTTCACAGCATTTACAATCTTCACAGAATACAAAGATGTGTTCGCCTGGACTTACAAGGATCTGAAGGGTGTACCTCCAGAGCTATGCGTGCACCAGATCCCCTTGGTTCCGAGAGCCCAACTTGTGCGGAAAAGACCGTACAAAATGAACAAGAATTATGCTGCAAGGGCGGGGACTGAAATTGAACGAATGTTGGACGCTGGTATTATCTTTCAGGTTGAGACAAGTGAGTGGGTCTGACCCATTGTAATCTTTTTAAAGAAGGAAGCCAATCAGATCCGCATTTGTGTAGATTTCCGATGCCTCAACGCAGTGACAATTAAGGACCCATTCCCCATTCCGTTCACTGATAGCATATTGGAGGAAGTAGCCGGTCACGAGATCTATTCATTTATGGATGGGTTCTCCGGATACAACCAGATATCCATTGCGGAGGAAGATAAATTGAAAACAACCTTTGTAGTGGAGGATGGTGTATATGCATACAACCGAATGCCCTTCGGTCTCTGCAATGCGTCGGCGACCTTCCAGCGGATTATCTTACATATCTTTGATAAGATGTCTACCGGGAACTTTAAAGCATTTTTAGATGATTGGTCCATATTCAGCGGGCAGGACAAACACATTGCGGCTTTGGGGGAGTGCATGGAGCGATGTCGGCGAGCCCGTCTGGCACTTAACCCAAAGAAGTGTCGGATTATGGTGCCCCAAGCGAAGTTGCTCGGGCACATTGTATGTAAGGAGGGATTAAAAACAGACCCGGACAAGGTACGGGTAATAGTCGAGATGGAGGCCCCTACGGACGTGGCGGGTGTCAAATCTTTTCTCGGCCATATCGGATACTACCGCCGATTCATTAAGAACTTTGCACAAATTTCATATCCGATGGATAGGCTCACGAGGAAGGGGGAGCCGTACGCTTGGAAGGAGCAGGAAGAAGCCTTCGAAAATTTGAAAACAAGATTGTTGGGTGCTCCTATTCTTGCATTCCCTAATTGCGACAAAGAATTTCGGGTGCACGTGGATGCATCAAATTATGCCATTGGAGCCACCTTGGCTCAGGAAGGAGGGCATGGACTAGATCACCCCATATACTTCACAAGCAGATTGTTGTCCAATGCTGAGAAGAATTACAGCACCACAGAAAGGGAGGCCCTGGGAATGGTCTATTCGGTCCAGAAATTCAGGCACTATTTACTAGCCACGCCATTCACTTTTTATGTGGACCACCAGGCTCTCATGTACCTGGTCAACAAACCTATTATTCAGGGAAGGGTGAGCCGATGGCTCCTCTTACTTCAGGAGTTCACATTCAAGATTGTGGTATGGCCAGGACGTAGCCGCGTGATCCCTGACCAATTATCACGAATCAAGACTGGCGAGCCACCTGTGGGAGTAAACAACGACTTTCCGGACGCACATCTATTCCATATTGCCGTACTCCCTAAGTGGTATACAAGTATAGGGGAGTATCTGTCCACAGCTCGGTTCCCTCGGGACATGCTTCCAGGAGAACGAAGGAAGTTAGTCCTCAGAAGGAGGACATTCCAACTAATCAATGGATTATTGTGTAAGATGGGGCCAGATCAACTACTTAGGCGATGCGTGATGGAGGAGGAAGTACCAAGTGTGCTAAGGGAAGGCCATGAAGGACCAGTTGGAGGACACATGGGTCCTGATACAACGGCAAGGAAGGTGCTCTTAGGTGGCTTATGGTGGCCAACATTGTACAATGACGCTAGAGAATGGGTGGTAGGATGTGATACTTGACATCGCGCAGGGAAACCCCTCAAACGAGATTTTATGCCTCTCAATCCTTCTCATGCACAGGAGCTATTCGAAAGATGGGGGCTGGACTTCATTGGACCTCTAAAGGCTAGTCGTACTCGACGATGCCGATATATGGTGGTGGCCACTGAATACTTAACAAAACGGGTTGAAGCGCGCGCATTAATAGATAATTCAGCACTAAGCACTGCAAAGTTCATCTATGAGAAAATAATAAGGTATGGCATCCCAATTCAATTGACGAGCGACAGAGGTGGACATTTTGTCAATCACATCATTAAGCTTCTAACCACCAAATTCAAAAAAAAATCATACGCTGTCGAGTCCATATTATCCTTGGGCGAACGGCCAGGCCGAGGCAACTAATAAGATTTTCGTGGGAGTTATATATAAGTCTTGTGGAGCCGAAGGGGAGGATTGGGAGCAAAGGTTACCGTCGGTATTATGGGCCTACCGTACTTCATACAAAGTGACCACTGGGCAGACACCCTTCCCGCTTATGTACGGACAGGAGGAATGGTACCTGCGGAATTCATGGTTCCTAGCCTGCGGATAGTCATTGATAATAAATTAGGCGACATAGAGAGTCTGAGGGAGAGACTTTATGCCTTGAATAGGCTCGACGAGAAAAGAGCCATGGCCCAGTGGGCAACCGACATAGCGTAGCAACGAAGGAAACTCTGGCACTACAAACACCTTCGTCAAATGCAGTTTACACCCGGCCAGTTGGTATTGAAGTTTAATGGGCGAAAAGAAATTAAACCCGGCAAATTCAAAGTTAAATGGCTAGGTCCATATAAAGTTCGGGAAGTTGCAGCAAATGGAGCGGTGAAGTTATGGACGTTGGACGGGAGAGAGATCCCGGATGCCGTCAACAACTCGAAGCTAAAAGTCTACCACACAAGGCCAGGAGGCCAGGATCACCCAGAAACCTGATTTAACAAGGATAATTTTTTAAAAAAATTTAAAAAATTTTTTTTTTTTTTAAAAGTGTCTGTATGGTACCATATGGCCTGATGTCGTATGGACTCGTACTGTCGTACGGAAGCAAGAAATAAAACATAACCGGGGCCGTACAGCAGACTGTCGTACAGGCCCACGAGACTCAACGCATAGCAATTAAAAAAAAAGCACAAACAAATTTCAATAAAGGTTGTATGGCCGAACGGGATATGTTATAAACACCACTTGGGTGTTGAGTGCCATACAGTCGCGACACAGGCAATTCCATACGATCCCGTACGGACGGAAGGAGCGTGGGAGAGGAAAAACGCAAGGAGTTAATGCAACGTCATACGGTCGTATGGTAAGTGGCAAATGCAGCATCCGTGGTGTACGGATTCGTATAGCCGTACGGACAGGAGGAGCAAGTGAAAGAGAAAACAAAATGCGTGGAGTTTGTATAAAGGCCGTACGAAAACGGGAGGGGTCTTGAGGAGCAGGCCGCGTGGCGTGAAATTGTAACCCCATACGGATGAGGGAAAACACAGACAAAGGCGTACTGTACGAAAAGCAAGGGTGTTGTGCAGAATATACCGTACAGTTGTACGAACGCAATAAAGGAGTGTTTGATAAATAAGAACTGTACGGACAAGAGGAAGCATAACCCCAGCATGTTTAATCAAAAGCATCCGTAGGCCAAGCACGGGAAGGCTAGTGCTAGCCATACGAAACTAAGAAGAGGAAGTAAGCAAAGTGTCGTACCTCCAGGCAATTAGGGATTCGAAGTTAGTTATTTATTTTTGCACAAGGAAAACAAAGAATCGTTATGGACTCGGCAGGCAAACGAACGTTGAGGAAAAGGTTAGAAGCAGACTCAGGTAGCAGCGATCCAAGCATGGATAGAAAAGTGCATACATTACCTTCTGGGGTACGGATTGCAGGTGGCATGAGTGTAGGCAAGAAATTAAAATCAAAATTTCACAGGCCACAAATGGCGGCTGCCAGATCTCAGAAGGACTCCATTACAGCGCAGACAATCGCCTTCGAGGGATTGAACAGCTTGGAGTGCCGAAGATGGTGGACTGAAAGCATAGATACTCCGAACAACCTTCTGGTGAAGGATAACCTAACGAAGGCGCAGGTACGATGGGTTATCCAAATGCCCATATTTTGCATTAAAGATTTTGAAGGTCCATTGCGCGCAATGATTGAGTCTTTCGATAGCTTTTCAAAACAGAGCACTCTCTCGTACCTAAACCATTTGGTGACGGTATCATTCACAGCAGCAGAATTTTGGAGAGTATTCGGGCCACCGGCCAAAGGGGTTAGGGTGGAGATGAAGCCACAGAAAATGGCCTTGGAAAATAAAGATTTCTACATAAGGTTGGTTTGCAGAGATGACCTCACGGCTGCAGAAAAGGACTCTCTTCAGAAGTCCTCACACAACAGAGGAATCAAGAAGACCTTCATCATAGGACACTGGAGATGTCTTATGGACGTGGTGAAAAGTTGCCTTACAGGGTCCAGCCGTGCATCCGACATATCCTTTCAGCAGGTCACTCTCATGAACCATTTACTCCGCAGTCGGATGTACGATTGGGGGGCAGTGTTGGCTGAGCGGATGTATGCGTTTATGACGCTCCAACACCGTACTTTCTATATGCCACACTATGCAATCGAGTTGCTATTAGACGCGGTCATCAGACAGATTCCCTCTGACATACTAGCGCAGGAGGTGAAGGTGGGCCCTTTGGCTCCAGGCGAGCCTCCCATCATGAGATGGCACCACTAAGACACACCCAGCGGTCAGAAGGTAGTCGCCGGCTCAAAAGGAGCCCGACAGGAGTTGGATGTGAGTGGGGAACACAGGGACACAGACAGCGGCTGCCAGGAGACATATGAGGAGAGTGCTTCTGAGGGAGGAGAGTGCTTCTGAGGGAGATGATGATGACGAGGTGGAGGTGATTTCAGCTACCCCACTCCTATTCCCACGGCCAGTGCTCTCTAGTGGAGCGCATTTTGCCTCTGTCACGACCACGACAGTTATCCCGGCGTTTGGCCAAGTTCGGACTCCCATTGAGTTGACTCCACCTGTAGTTACGTCGGAGAGAGTTTTCGTAGTGATTGCGCCTCCTGAACCGGAGACAATGGCTAGCGAGAGCATACCTCACATCCCTATACAAGATATAGCCTTAGTGGGCGAAGGCATTGCAGAGGAGGTAGAGAGGACCCTCGAGTAGGGTAGAGAGGAGTCAGAGCAGGTGCGGCTGGAGGTGATCAGGTCAGAGGCGGTGGTTACCTTTGATGCCTCCCTTTTAGTGGACTCCAAAGGTAACAATTTGGGTAAGAGTATGCAGACAGGGGCATCTTCCAGTACAATGGGTCGTGCAAGTGCTTACCTAGCACAGCGGTTCCTTGCACCTGTGACACGGGGACCTTCCATTCAGTCCCCCATGAGAGAGAACATACACGTTGACAGAGGGGAGTTGGAGTGTATAGGAGGTGAACAGAGTACACATGTGTTGACAGAGGACAGAGGCACTCAGGTTGAGGCCACGGTTCAGCCAGATGCAAGAGAGCTGCCAAATGATCTGTTGGATGAGGATTTGGAGTCCTATTTGGACTCTTTGACAGCTGTGGTGGATAGGGGCCGGCAATTGGTGTTGGAGACACGGCGGGCGGAGGAGGCTACAGAGGAGGCTAGGGTGGTCGCGGAGAGATCTCGGGAGGAGATGGCTACCCAGCTAGCCACTCAGCAGACCGAGCGGGCAGCCCTTTTGGCGCAGATAGAGGTCGCCACAACTGGTAAGGGCATAGTTGAGGCCCAGTTGGCCAAGGCCACAAAGGCATGCAGTCAGGGCAAGGAAGCCTATCGTCAGAAGGAGGCGGAACTGCAGGAGGTTACCCTCATGCTCAAGGAAGCAGTAGAGACCAACTCCCAAATATAGGCAGATTTGGATATTCATACCCAGCAAATGTACCAGTTACGACGGAAATTGACCCCTTATGCATCCCAGCCGTCAGTTCTAGGGATGCCCTCTTCTACTTCTTCTTAGCTGATTTCTTTCATGTTTTGTAATCGGCATTATTCCATTTTGTTGCTAAGTCGTCGGAGACGACTTGTCTTTTTGGGGGGGGATGATGTTGTCCGGAATAATGTAATTAATGTTGTCGGTTGGGAATTAGTTAGTGACCTGAGGCTAGGGAGTTGGCGCACGGTTACGAACCGTCGCGTCCCTTCGGTCCTTTATATTCTTGTACTACCTTCGGGTACGATATGCTGTTATGAACAAAGCTACATTGTTGTAATCATTGCTATGAATGAATAAAAGAATTGTCCTTTGCTTTATCTCTATCATGTCTGTGCAATCACTTCTGTAGATAACTAAGTTTACCCACAAAGGCAAACAGTATGTGCAGGTTAAAGTTAGTAACCCATAACAGAAGGTCCCCAGTGGCCTTCAATGACCTTACAGCAATAGGATTCTCTTGTCATATATCCTTGTTATACAAGTTAATCATGCATAGAAACACAAATAACAGTTTGATCACTGCAAAATAATATTTGTGCTTAAATACAATTTAAAAACATCCCCTTAGAAATCAAGTGAATCTTAAACATTACACTAACTACAGGTATGGTAACATAATTCCCATCATATACCAAATATGTAACCAACTAGTTTTGAATGAATCAAAACACATTTTCCAAGTTGAAAATATTTTCCATATGCTCATATATATTTACCTCTGGATGCCATTGCAGAGCAGTTACTGGATATTTGTAAGCCTGAACAGTTGAGACATATGCCTGTTGCACAATTTATCAATCGAGAGCGCAATGAATCAAATAAATTATTTCCAAATTAAACCAAAATGTTTCTCTCAGTTCATGTGAATAAGAGGGCAATTCCTCTATATATTCTTACTTAAAAGGCAAAATACTCTGTAAATTAGCATTACATAAATAATTATTACAGTTAAGAATGTAAATGGTAAGAAAATAAACTGTCTAGAAATATTACTGCATGCATTCATTACTTCTTTACCTTATTGTTCTTATCATAGCTTGTTGTAAGTATTTTGAAGAAACTTGAAAGGCCATCATTTGTTGACATACGCTCAGATGAAACCCCAAACTGCATACATACAACAAAAGGCTACTCAAATATTTGACATATGTGACTGAATTTATGTGATGAATTAAAGATAAAACAAAAATTAGATGACTTTTTAAAGAAGTTTTGTTCACTAAATTATATAAACAATGGGTAATAAACTATGCTAGTTTATGTGAACAATTTATTTCTATTAAACAATGCATCAAACAAAAATCTCCAAAAGATTCAAAGAAATAGAAAGCTTGTTCTAGAAATAAAGAAGAGAATTTAAAGGAAGACAAACATAAAGCATATAACTATAAATTGCATTCACATTGTAGACCATATAAAATTCTAAATAATAAAATCCATCACATGTAACAAGTCATGATATGCAGGCTAGATATAAACATTCTATAAACAACAGTGAGGCAGTGGCCTGTACACAAACATCAAGGAGAAATTTAGGGTTTTGGTTACAGTTTACTACTCAAGAATCATGTCACCAGCTCCTGTTGCCACTGTACACATTCAGAATCTTCAGTAGCTTTATGTAAGTGGTTGCCAAGAAAAATATCCAAGATATCTGTCAAACAAATTATCCTGTGATAGTTTCCACTTCACAGTTGAATGAACCTAGCACATAGCTATGGCCTGACAAATACAATAGTTCCCTACATGTATGTAATCCTACTCAAGTATTAAGGTGTGCGTATAACAACACAAGATTATGCACTTGTTGCGCTTAAAACCAAATCAATAGGGATGTGTCAAGATCATATAGACCTATTATAGAACCAAATGCCTTGACAATTCCTTAACCTCATCTACTCAGAAAGTCATACGTGCTAAGAAATAAGTTTGTGCATGGTTGCAATGAGATTTCTTCTTCAAAGGCACTAAACTTGAAGGGTGTGTAGAGAGCTATAAGTATAACAAGATAACTTAATAATTAATCTCCATTATTTTGTCAAATACACATATCAGATAATTGACATAAAGTGTGGTAAATATGCTACGTTAGCATTATGATTTCGTCATTGATGTCAACCTCTGGTGTGGCATTAACATCAGCTTGCTAAGGATGGAATATTGTTGAGAAGATGGAAGGTTGCTGAGACTGTATCATTGATTGAGGAAGAAAATTTGAAGAAGTTGTTGAGACATTGATTGATGAAAATGATTTGAAACGGTTCCTGAGACTTTGATTGATCAAGAAGATATGAAGAAGTTGTTGCGGCTATGACATTGATTGATGAAGAAGATATGAGGAATCATGACTTAGGAAGTTTGTGACTTAGAAGACAAAAATTTGACAGGCAATAATATGCAAGAAAGAGTATTTGAAGACATTAAGGGAGAATGCTTTGCATTCCTCCGCATGAGATAATGGCTACTTCTGGCTTTGGACTTAATGACTGAATACTGTGAATATAGGACTATCATGTATGCAGATCCCCAACTGATTATCTAACAAAGATTGATGCGCTATTTGTCTAACAGTAAGTCTGGCTGTCAAGAAGGTTTGGACAGGCTCAAAGAATGGCTTGCATTGCTCTGCAATGGGATTTTAGGGTATGTGGTTTCGTGGACTTGTTCAAATGGTTTGTGCAGTGTTTCAAATCAAATATCTTTTGATGGATCCCTCCGTAGCTGAAGATCTGTTGTCACATGCACTATTTTGCTATTTGTGTTGGCTTTTGGCCTACTCAACTGTTTGTGATGACTTGACTTGAGTATTATGGATCCGGATATAGGGATATAGGATAAGGGAAGAGCAAAGAGACTTAAGATGGTTTTACCATGGTCTGTCATGCTTCGGATTGCGCTATATGCTTCAGAGAGTGTTTTTGAGCCAACTAATAACTTGTTTTTTAATACATTCTTACACATTACCTTTGGGACTGGCTTTGGAAGAAGTTGTGATGCTTATGATGGATTATATTATTTGAAGAACTTTTATGACAAGTTTGGGTCCCCTTTATCTCCTGGGATGGACTGTGAATGTTTTTGTTCAAGGTAGCCGACACTGTATTAATAATGCTTATATCTTTATAGCCTACCTTGTTGATATTTCTGATTAATAAATCTCTAAATATTTTGGTGGAAATGAATGAGTTGAGTATGAGTGTATGTGAGGTAATTGCAAAGATTGTGTGAGTCAAGTGTGGAGGCGATATTGTTGAATCAGACAGGAAGGTTACTGCAACAAATTAGGAGGTTTAGTTTTTTTCATTTATTGCTAGATCAGTGAGTTTCCTTTGGAAATCTGTATTTACTATTTTATGGAGGATTAGTGAAATCCTTGGTAATGTGCCTAAACTAATAGGGACAGTGAGTTCCTTGGCTTTTGACCTAAAACATTGTAATCAAATATTTGCATATAGTGAGTACATTTCTCACTGTGGTATTTCCCATCTTGGATTTTCCATGTAAATTTGGTGTTCATGTGTGTATGGAATCATTGCTTTATTTTCTATTGATGGTTAATTGGATTAATTAAGATTTGTGACAAAATTGTTCAAGTTTTTATTGTGTTGATTCACCTCCCCCNTTTTTCCCCCCCCCCCCCCCCCCCCCCCGCGCTCTCCTCTCAGATTCTAGTAGTGTTCAACAATTGGTATCAGAGCAAGGTACCTCTGGAGAAGCTTGACCACTTGAGGCAGATCTGAAATGGCTAGTGAACAGAGTACCAAAGTACCTAAGTTTGATGGAACGAATTACACCTTTCGGAAGGAGAGAATAGAGTCTCATTTGGACACTTTTCCATATGGTGTTCTTGATGCTATTAGAAAATGATATGTTCCTCCGGAATCAAGTACACTTACTACTCAAGAACAGATCAAGGCACATCAAAAAAATGCGAAGGCAAGAAATGCAATTATTAGTGCAGTTTTGTAAATTGTAAGCACCTTGCTAAGATGTACAATTTATACTTATTTAGCACCCATTTTAGTGTGTGGTCATTCTTCTATGCATTATATAACTCTATTATGTATTTAATTAATAAATATTTGAATTATGAGTCTTTTATTAATTCAATGTCATCAAATCTCTAAGGGCCCTTAATTATGGGTGTGCCCCTTTAATTATTTCCCCTTTTCAATCACCATTTGCATACATACGTCCTATTAGCATGTGTGGCCTATTGCACATGTTTTTTCTTATTAAACTCCAATTTTGTGTACATTTTCGGAATCCCAAAATCTCGATGGACTCCCGACTTAAATTTGAGCCTGAAATTGCTGATATAGGTTGAGTTTAATGGTATAGGGAGAGTCTAACTCACCCCATACCTAGAAAGTTGCCCCATACCCTGTAGCTTGCGAGCAGATTTGAATTGTGGTTTCTATCTGGGTTTTTAGCTGGATTTTTAATCCTAGTTGGCTTTCTTCAAGTCTTGGGCTCCAGATGGGCTAGGTGAGGTATAAATAGAAAAGATACCTCCCTCATTTTGGCAAGTCACAAGCAAGCATTCAAGATCCATCCATTCATTACAAGCCACATCCATTATCATGCACTCAAGCATTCAATCAAGGTTCGAGCATTCAAGGAGCATTCAATCATATCAAGCAATCAAGGCATTTCATCCTTCATTTGTGGCAAGCATTCAACAATCATTATGCAAGCGTGCCTTTTGTGATGTCCTTTTAGGTCTTTGCGGAGTCATGTTGTTGCATCAACACTTGTGATCTCATTTCAAGAAGCTCTTGCATAACCAAGGTATAAGACATTTACCTTTCTTATCAAGCCTCTATCACTAACAGTATGCTTCCTTTCCATTTCAAGCACTTTCAATTCGATTTTAAGGTTGATTCCTAAACAGAGATTTGACCAATGCAAACCCCTTTCTACAACCGTTTTCCCTATTTTGATGTGAGCAAGTATAGGTTACAAGTGGCACAAGTATGAAGAAAGTAGCAGAAAAGTCGGACAAAGAGTTTAAGTCAACAGGAATTGTATTTGATCTTAACTGGTATAGGGCAAATAAGACTTGCCTCAGACCCTCAAAGGTGCCCCATACCTACTATCTGGGACTGACTGTACTGGTTTTTCCAATCTATTAGCAAAGTCAGACTTACTGATCAGATCTGTTTGCATGTTTAATTATCTATTTCTCGTTCCATCCTTGTATTCATTTAAGCCTATTTTGCATAGTCATCTTTCAACTCAATAGTGAAGAAAATCTCTTGCATCCCCTCAGTGATTGAGCCTCCTTAAGCCTAGGGGATCATATTCCTTGAATCCTTTCAATGTAAGTAGGAAGATAGGCCTAAGCTTCCTAGTTTGTTTATGCATTCATGTAAACCCTATTTTCTACCTTACATTTTGGTGAACCTAACCCTTCTTACATTTGTTTTGGTCTTAGACCTGATTTTTGCATGATATTATCAAATTTAGACGCATTCATTGATAAAAAAGACATAAAAATTGTACATTGTTATCTCTTATTTCATGCATTTAGAGATCTAGTTCATTCTTGCATTGCATCTTGTGATTTACAAGTTTCGAAATGATAAAAATACAAAAATTATTTCTTTTCATGCATTGTTGTGTTTAGATTAGTCTATTTATGTTTCATTTCATTACATTAGCTTATCTAATTACAAAAGGTCAGATTTCTTTTTACAAAGCTTTACTGCATTTGATGAGCCATTTTATAGTGATGACTTCAATATGTTGGATGAATCCCTTAATGATTTCATCTCTATTAAGTCTTCTTATATGCCTCCTAAACCATCCTTTTGCCAAAAGTTGATTAATATGATACAAGGATGTGAAATTCCCCTTTCCTGAGTTATCCCTTGTTACAAATAATTCACTTGTTTGCACCTATGACTGAGATAATTCCTGGTCACTCCCAATCTTATTGCCCAGATTTTACCTTTTAATTTAATCAGATAATTACTGTCTACAGTTTGGTAGTTACTGAGTGAGAAAATACTATTGATCATTAAAAGGACAGACTTACATTCTGATTAAGTTCCAGGTATTTTGTTCATGAATTCTACCACATCAGCATTCCAAGAAACCACAATTAAACTATGCATATTCTATTGTCATTTGTTATATTACTTATTCCATAGATGATTCACTGTTTGCAGGATTAAATAAATTGCATGTCAACACAAGAGATATATGACTGTGCACCTGAAGATTTCCTTGCGGAACAGAAGTTCGTAGCACATGTAGATTACCTTGCTGAACAGTTATTACAAACGCCGGAAGATGACCACTGCTGCACAATAACTCGTAACACATGGAGATATCTCCTGTCGACCTGGAAGACTACTGTCATTCAGAACAGGCTGCTGTGTTTCCTTGCTGCTCTCGCAAATTATCTGACAGCTGTATGAGTCACATTGACAGTTTGTCCATGTCTGTTGGCGCTGGTCAATGTCATCAGGAACAGATGCCTGAAGGTGGTCTACGTGTAGTATAAACTCCACGTCATATAATAACTCCAGAGCTTCTCTGGTTCGCTAGTACTGTTCAACTAACAAGCCAATCTGCCGCGTAGGAAACGACACCTGTGTCGTTCAGAACAGCCGCACACCTGGTGTTCCACTTTACTTCCGCTCGGCTAACAATGCCAATCTACTTCTCATGAAACGATACTCCAGCCGGTTAGACAAACTGCACACCTGGCAACCTTCTGCGTTTCTTCTTGTCACAAGGTGATTTCCACTAGGTCGGATGTGGCCCGACGAAAGGAAAAATGGTTTTTGTCTTTACTCCAAGTAAGACAAAACTGTGTCGTATTCAACAATGTAAATTTTTCCAATGACTTCCCACCTTCCAAGCTTCCTAATTTAAGGAACATAATTCCCGTGGAGAATTCCCATGGAGAAGTTACCGCTAAAAGCCGCACTTTATTCATAAAGCGCACTTTAACAATGTTTTGTTAACAAAACGCACTTTAATGAAACTTTGCATTTTAACAAAGCTTTATTTAAAAAGAATAAACTTTC
>MU224406.1:95627-135074 GCA_018584345.1 Thuja plicata | reverse complement strand
GGACCGGGGGGTGTATGTACTATACACTATACATGTGGTACTTAAAATGCTAGTTATAAAAAGATGTATAACAATATAAGACATAAAGATGTAAAACAATAAAACGGTAAAATAGTAAATTAGAATTACTGAATACTTGAACATTGCATTGAACATTGAACATGTAAGTGGAACATTGAACAATAAATATTAAAATTTTAAATACTCGAATTAGCAAATGGAAGAGTTCTAACTTATATTCTATAAATAATAAGTCATAGATATCAAAAGTATGAGTATCTCATCATAAAGATGATTACATTGAGTAGCAACTAGCATGATATGATATTCGATGTTCATATATCAAAACAAGTTTGTTTTTTTTAAAGTCACTTTTTTTTTGGAGGGGTTGATGGACGCGTTGTCGTCCCCCTATCCCCTTTGGAGACTCCAGGACGGCCCCCCAGGACGTCCCAGCATCTCCGCCAAAATGGTGGCAGATGGGTGGCACCGCCAGAAACGTCGGAACAGCGCCCCCCCGTCCCCGGTGCATCCCCGTCTCGGAGACGTTGGAGATTTTGGGGGGGGATGCGTCCCCGAGGTACCACCGAAGGCAAAATTCCGACATTCTCTTCCTTAGATGATATTCCTTTGATAATCTTTTTCTTGTCCATTTGCGATGAAGGAATCCATGGCTATTCATTCCAAATATCCATACTTCTTCCTTAGTCATATTTCTCTTTTATTTCACTCAATTCCTCCATGACCTAATTGATTGAAATTACCATTTAAAATTGCGAAGTCATGGCAATTCTATCCATTCCATGCTTTTTTTTTATTCCTTGATTGATTTCTAACGTGTCTCAATACACAATTCTGAAAACCTACATCCAAAACCTTATTCCTTTATCATTTTATCAATTCCTAGAGGAAATCGGGTATCCTA
Source organism: Thuja plicata (assembly GCA_018584345.1). Taxonomy (NCBI): domain Eukaryota; kingdom Viridiplantae; phylum Streptophyta; class Pinopsida; order Cupressales; family Cupressaceae; genus Thuja; species Thuja plicata. The sequence goes on along the minus strand of MU224406.1, from coordinate 134,149 downwards.
ATGACTCTCTATCTCTACTATTCCACTCTTATCCAATTCTAAGAAGATCTTGATGTTGCTACTAGCCTAATCCCTACAATGCAAGATGCTTTCCAATTTCCTTAATTGCAGAGATAAAATGTGGAATCCAAACAAAAACACTCCAACGGAGAGAGACAACAAAACGCAGACCTAACCTAACCCAAGGGCACAAAAGAAAGTTGGGGGTCCCTATCTACGACGGGGCATGTGTGCAAGGCACAAGATGCGGGTCATGCAATGAATGACAATCATCCATGGTGAAGTAGTTTGTAGCTTTGCGCAAAACTTGTTCACTGACCTTACATTATTGAAGATCCATCGGCTCCCACATACACAAACTTTTTGGTAATTGTGAAGTTATCCATAGCTCCAATTTCACTGAAAGATTTCTTAACTAGTTCATATAGATTTTATGATATTGGATTCTCCTTTATTTTATAAACACAAAGTAGATGAGGTTGGCAGACATGTTTGTCTATGGTATACACTACCCAAGAAGTATTATCTATTGTTGTAACTTCATCTAAAGATATGCAATAAAGATTTACTTTTATTTTTTCCCTATAAATCTATTTTTTTCTATATCAACAAGACAACTTGTCCATTCCCATCACCAATTTATTCCCCAATGTGTGCTAGAAAAGTTAGAAACACCCAAAAAAGATAATAAACAATTATACTATGGGTAGTCTATCATAGGATTCCCTTCTGTCAAAATATGACAAACAACATTGAACTGAACTTTTTGCAACTTGTTCTTCTATCATCTTTCCAAATTGAGCTTGAATTGAACATCGAAATTTAGCAAGCTTCTCCCGTTTTTGCATATGTGTATCATATTTGAGGGCATGCTTAACATAAAGACATTCTTCCTTTGTTTTCCATTTTATTAGTAATTTTCCCTTTCCATCAATGATTTGTTTTTTATAAACTTTATGGATATACTTTTCTAATGTCAATTTTTAGTTGCAACTTCTTGTCCCTTTCCTATTTTGTATCTTCTTTTGAGGCATTTCTTTCTTCATCAATACTTAGTGCAAGTATTAATGTTGTAGCTCCATCTGATGGACCGCAAACATTGCCAATGTACAACATTATGGGTTTGTGTTTTGATGACCTCCCTTCACCATTTTCAAGAATCTTGTTCCTATTCAACATATCTCACAAAATAGAAGTTGCAAAAAAATGCCTTTATGTAAGAAGAGATCATAGAATATAGATCCCCAGTCCTTAGATGTCTCCCTAATCAATATCATCTATAAGAATGAAATAAGAATGGCAAAGAGATAAATAATCTTATAACCCTTTAAAGAAATGATCACTTACCTTTGGGTTTTCACTAACTCGCTAATGCAACAATGCTTATGTAACTTACCTATGATCCAAATCAAGAGCTTGGAACCGCACAAAATATGTAAAAATTAATCAAAATTTTGATAATATTTACATGAGTTTTTGAATGGTAAAATAATTTGTATATGTGGCTTGATTATAAAACAAAACATAAATGTTGGCCAAATAGAACCTAGACAAAATGCGTACATTGTGATTTTCAAGGCGATTATAGACCTAGGATTAGCATAGTTTTATAATAGTATTGACGAAATGAGTCATGTGCACTTAATTTTTAATGTTATTGGTGAAATGGGTCCTCACAAACAATGAACTTTTAATGTTATTGGCGAATATGTGGGTAAATTAATACATGCATCTGAAATTCTAGGTGAAAATATTAATTAGACCATTGGAAACACTGTTTATTATAGCAAAAATATTGCTTACATATACCTCATAAAATAAATAAATGGCGAATCGAAATACAACTGACCAATAAATGGAAGATATGAATTATTCACCAATTGCCAAAGATTCACCCCTTAAAAATCCCTAATGCATAGTAGTTTTACAACATCTAGATTGTTTTGTGTCTTTTATGCTTCTATTCTATTTTTTTTAATTTATATGTCAGGTACTTAAGACTATGTCTAGAGCAACATTTCATTCAGGTAGAAGACTTTCCAAAATGGAGCAATATGATTGACATAATGATAGGTTTAAGATAGGTCATATCAAAACCTAGGATCACAACATTTTTACCTTATTTTAGACATAGTGTCTACCTACCAAATGCAAGTGAAAGTTATAGTATACAACAAATCTAGATAAACTCCTAGCTCACCATGTGATTCTGCATAAAAAGAGGTTCTGAGCTCATCTTACTGAGTACGTTTGAGGGAAACCTGCAAAGATAGATAAGCAATGAATACAATGAAAATATTTCAACTGCCCTTCACCATTGCAATTACTTTCACAAATCACAAGGCTTCGTGAATCTAAAATATCGTAAAGGAATCATAAATTTGTAAAGTCAATACTAACAACTTTACCTTAATGCAGAAATTCAATATGACTAGGAAAGCAACATTAATTATACTACAAGACTTTTGATCTACAAATATATAATATCACATTAAGGTGTTTGTCACATTGAATAAGATATTGGATATCAGACACTAAAACTGTCAAAAGTGTTTGGGTAATATTTTGTGCTCATAAAAGTAAAGGGAAACGATGATACTTGTCATAACCCAATCCGCAATTAGTTTTTCCATAGTAGCATAAATCGGGAAGAACTCTTGATTAATCTAGAATCGAAGGTAGACTCGATTTTTTCCTCAAAAATTGCCTAAATTGGTCAACTCTCAGTCAATTTTTTGGTGAAAAAATTGGGAGTAATCAAGAAAAATCATGATTAGTCGGTGGCAAAAATCAATAAAAAAAAGCCGCCAAAAAATGCGGAAAAGTAAACCTAAAACACAGGACAAACGTGATTAAACGGATGCAGTCTTTAGTTATAAAGGCCAACACGGGATGTTAGCATATGCCAACTGTTGTCCTCAATTTTGCATTCCCCAAAATTGGGTCAACCCTACGCAATTCCTAAACGATTGGTAGGATTTTTCTCTAAGTTTGGTCCGAGTTCTGGAACTCGACGGAATTAGTTATCCCTTGATTCTCATTCGGGTTCGCTTCTTATAGAACATCTAGTTTTTAAGTCTTTTGCAGTTTGTCTTGCTTTTGTTTTTGGTTTCGTTTTCAGCTCTCATTTTCTTGCTTGTTTTAAAGTTCTTCCAGGTGTCGTGTGGGTTGGTCTTAGACTCATGTTTTTAGAGCTTTCAGTGTCCTGCTAGTGATGCTTTTAAGGCAAACTGCATGTTGTTAAAATCGATTAAAAGATGGACTTTTTCTTGTCAAAAAACATGAATCAAAGGTTAAATCTATATACAAAGTGGAATTAAAATTCCATCTTAAAATTTCACGCTATTCTGTGAAAATTTTCTTGGTAAATTTTAATGACAAGGGATTTTTCAATCATATCCGTATATCAAGTCATTACAAGATTCCAAGTTGTGTGTAGAAATCATACTCTTTTTCTTAGAAGTTGGCTTTTAAATAGCATTGACATTCAGTTTAAAATGCTATTTAAGATGTTTTAGCTTTTATTTTGACAATATAAAAGATCGAATTTATAAATAGAGTCTTATTCATTTATAAGTTTTTGCATTTTGAAAAATAATGGGGTTTTTCTAAATGCATATAAAGCTTATTATAAGCTTTGTTTTCATCTTTTATTTAATAGTGGTGATTTTAAACATGTTTGCATAATGTTTTGGAAATAAATAAAGCATATTGTGAGCCTTTATCAAAGCCCGTGGTTTCATTCCTTGAAGGAAGGCGTCGAATTTTATATTGAAAACATATGTTTTAATGTATGTTGTCTTTGCTGAAAACATACGTTTTCACTTAAGTAAGCAAGGAGTTTTTTAGAGTGAAAACATGTCATTTAGACGTATCAAAACATACATTAATGGTCTTTTAAAATCCGCGAGATTATTAAAGGCTAATGGCATCGTTTTTATGTGTCGAGACATATTTCTTGCCCATGTTTTCATTCAAATAGCAGGGCGTCGATTTTATATGTCATCTGCATATATTGTCAAGGACAAAAGTGTGTCTCGTCTTTCCTTTGCAAAAGGCCCGCAGCTTATCAAATGGCGTCGATTTGGGATAACATTGCATATATAGCGTTGATGTATTTTCTTTAAAATACATATCGTTTTAGCAAAGCCCGTGGTCGTTTTAAGTCAGAAAGGCGTCGAATATAAAAGGGATAGCATATAGATATGCCTCCACTAAAAATGTGATCTATCCTTATATAGTGGAGGGCGTCGAATGTAAAAAGAATGACATGTAAATATGCCTTCGATAAAAAGCCCGCGGTTTCCTGAATATCAAATGGCGTCGATTTTTATCCATATAACATGTTTGAAAGTCCCTAAGATATATGCAATATGCTGTTTTAAACTCGTTGCTATATGGAGCGCCATTTTTAGGACTCTCAGCATATATCAAAACCTTTTGCCCTATTCTTATGTTACGAGGTTATTGAAATCCGTTTTTTTTCTTCCATAGAAGAATGCGTTTTTGTTTCACAAGACTATGACGGATTTTTCTTTACCACTTGCATGCATCTCGCTCCACACAAAGCTGTGTTTTTACTTAAAGAAGTCCGCCTAGGGTGTATGCATAACATTTTCTTCTCCAAAGAATCCGCCATCATCTGCAACATTTTCTCCTAAATCAGGGCGGATTCGGTAAGTGTTTTATAAATATTTCTTTCTTTGCATTTTAGAATTCGAAATGCTTTTAAATGTGAAAGAAATAGCTATAAAATAGGGCACATGTTGTTGAAAGCTTCCTCTTAGTTGCTGATTTAAAGCAATTTAAGACTGCATTAAGGACATTTGTCTTTCCCACCACGACTCATTAGAATGACATTGATTTTGCATGGAGAAAATGTCAAAATAATAAGATATATATTCTGTACTTCTCTTTTCAAAGTTGAATTCGAAATTCATCAAATGCTTAGGAGAAAGACAGATTTGTTTCTTCCCTTTTTGCATCCAAGGAATAGGTATATTTTATGTTTCCTTTCTTTGTTTGTGTTTTGATGTTTGTATATATGTTTCTTCTTCCCTCTTCTTCTCCAAGTTGCATATGAGAACGCCATTTGTTCTCATATGCAGTCGGGCTTAAAAACCCCGTCCTCAATGATGTTCTTTTTCCCAAAAAACGTAAGAAAATGCAAAGAGCAAGATGCTGCCCCAATATGCAGACAGCCTATAAAAGCCCACTTTCCACTTTTATATGCATTTGCTCTTAAAAAATGCTCACCATACTTATCAAAAGTCGAATACATCATATTCAATGCCTGCTGTCCCATGTGCAATCCTTCCAAGAAAGCTCACCTTTTCATACTTCCATTTGGAAAAGAAGTGAGAGTGCTTACTATGCAATTGCTCCTAAAAAGCTCACCTTTCCTTCTCATATGCTATTCATATTCAAAAGGTCCACCAAGCTTAAATAAAGATATTTTCTTGGTCTCGAAACCCGCTTTATGCATATACATTGAAAGGCTTCATATCTTATCTTCTCTTTTACCTTCTTGCAAGGCTGCTCACTTTTCTTGGTGGTATATCTAACATGGATTCTTCCAATCTTAATGAAGAAATACTTAATTTTTGGAATTTCCATGTGACAGTTACCGCAGCTGCAAATTTGGTCATGTCGGAAGGGGGAATTGCATCTCCTAAAGATAAAGGGAAAAAGAAGATGAAGTACCAATATGATAAGTATCAGAACTCTGTCATACCTTCTCAAACCTCGTCTTATGTGGATGAGATCCGGGACACAAAGATCGGACATCTGAATATGGAGGAGTTCCTAAAAAGAGTGGATACATCCACAAAAGATGAAATGATCAGCATCCGAGAAAGCTACATCCACTATGTCTCTACTTTTCCAATGGCTTCTCTTGAACCGGAATTTGTGATGGCGTGTGCTAAACATTTTGATCCAACCTCCCGGACCGTCAAAGATGAAGATGGAAAAGTGATTATCAGTCTAGATCCGGACACTATCGATCGGGTTTTCAAGGTTCCTCCAACTCCGGCCATACTTGATATGACAATTGATAAAGCTCTCAAAAGTTGGGAGAATGGGAAGACGGCTTGTGTAAAGTATATCAACGAACATTGGTTGGTTGCTAAAAGGCCTAATTTGGCGAGATGGCCAAAGGGGGTACATAGATCCAATTTTAAGGGAGAGGTGCATGACCTCATAACTTATTGAGCAGATTGAGAGATCTTAAAGAGTCCAATCTCTTTGAGCCGTGGATGTTCAAGTATCTTTCTCTGATTCTGAAATCAAGACAAAGGCTGTTTTGGGGAGAATTCATATGTAATTCTATTTGTGAACAGCTGGTGCAAGTACTTAAGACAAGTACATTCTATATGAATTCCTACCTTGTCTACATTGCTGCTGCCTTGGGTTCTTTTTTAGGACTGTCTACTATGCAAGTGTCTGTTTGGATCTTTTATGATCAATTGCCCTTAAGGGCAGGTCGCATTCATTACAGGAGGGTACAGGATGCATTTTTTGGTCATTATCGATGCCTATTTGATAAAGAACTTCCGAACAAGAGAGTCTCTAATGAAGCATGGAGTAAAGTCAGCGAGTATGGTTGTCTTCTTCATTTCCCAAATTTCACTTACCTAAGAGTGGGATATTTCAAAGGAGAACCATACACTTTGCCAAGATATCCAACGGACAAGATCATTCTCATGGAGTTGGCTAGGCAGCTTATGGCTGTCCAAGTTTATTAGAATTCTCTGCACAGGCCTGGTGTTGGCATCTCTTCACGCAACCCTTTGAGAATTGGTGGGTATTCGCTCGATACAGTTCCAAAGGCCAAGAATATGGAGTTTGAACTTCAAGAAATTAATTTGAAGAAGTTCATAGCTAGTTCTTTTGATTGGAGGGGTTTGAATGATAAGATCCGGAAGCAGTTTAGTCATGTACATCGCCTAGAAGATGTATGGATTGATCTTCGCACTGAAAGAGAGATTGCTAAAATGGATTACTGTAAGCTCACTGTCAAACAAATCATAGACTTTCGTCTTGCTGAAATTCCGGATGGAGTCATAGATGATAATGAGATCCTGGATCCTGAGTACAGAAGGCATCAAGTTAAAAACTTACCCATTCTACCACCATGCTGGTCAGTGAAGGAGAATGTGTCCATTTGGGATAGATTCCAGAACATCTTGGCGAATACCAATATTTGGTTGAAAAAGAGAGGCATAAAGAGCATTAAGATCAAAACTGGGCGGGATTTTGATCCTGCTGGTCCTGTGGGTATGAAGTCTAAAATCCGAGGAAAAGGAAAAGGGGAGTCTTCTGCATCAGAAGTCAAAGCTATTCCAAAACTCGCCATCAAAGGAGGAAAGCTTATGGTAAAAGCTCTTACGCCAGAAGTATAATCTAGGGCAAAGGGTCCAGAGATGATCAATCTCTCAGATAGCGAAGAGGAACTACAGGTTTCTACTACTCCAGACGCAACCCAAGTCCAAGCAGCTGAAGAGATCCAAGGAATGCATGAGTCAGCTCCAGAAACTGATGAAACTCCAATGTCCCCATTGGATACAGATGTGGATTCTTTCACAATCCAGTTTCCTACACTACATTCAAGTGTCATTGTGCCAGCCACTCCCATATCATCTGCTGCCCCAGCACAGAAAGAAGACTTGTCATGCGTTTTTTATGAGCTTCCTGAAGAGTTGCCTCAGCTAGATACACTCATGTCTAACAATGATCTGGTGTTCCAGATGGAAAAAGAGGATGATGGTGTTTTGATGGCATCCACAACAGATATTTCATCACAGAAGGAAACAGTAACTACTATGGTTACTGTTGATGCTTCAACATCCTCTTTTGTCTTACCTCCTTGGCTAGGCACTATTACACAAAAGAGAAAGAAGTTGGAGGTACCACTGGAAGATTTTGAGATTGCTCCTAAAAGAAAATCCCGAGTCACAAAAACCAAGAAAGCTAAAGTGCTTTCAAAAGTTATTGTTGATGATCGAAACGTTAAGTAAGCTAAAGTAGCTGAGCCACTTATGGGCGGACCAACAGGTGAACTTCAGGGCACAGATTACAAAATCACAAGGGTGGAGTTGGGAAAGCAATCCTATGTGATTTGTTAGAGGGATGCTCATGATGCATTAGATCAATATACCAAGAGGACCGATGAGCTATGGCAGAAGAAACACTTGTTAAAAGAAGAAAACAATCATCTTCGTGACGCTCTTGAGAAACTTTCTTCTCGACAGGTGGAGCTATGTACAGAGGACATGCAGCAACATATTGAACTAGAAAAGAAAGGCAAAATGGTAAATGACTAGGGCAGTCAGTTAGAGCATCAGGGAATCACGGTTATCAGGGATGTACACCGTATTCTCAGGAACTACCAGAAAACTGCAAATAGGCTACATGGATTGGTTGACATCTTTGATCAGCAATTAAAAACCCAAAATGAAGATTTGGATGTTTGGAGGAAAATGGCAGAAGTTGATTTAGATGTTTTATGTGCCTATGAAATAGTTCCTTCAAAAGACATGTACTTCGAATTTTTAGATCAAATGATTAACAAAGAGAAAGTTTTGAAGGAGTTGATCATCGAAGTACATGAAGCTTTGCAGGAATGTGTCAAACCCAAAGAAGTTGTTATCAAGGTCTTCGAAGAACTGTTGTGCAAGTTATTTTCGGAGAGTAGGGAGTTGATTCCAGAGGAGCAAGTTCTAGCAGGATTTGTACAGATAGTTCATCAGAAACTGGGAGCTGATACTTTTAGTTGCAGCTCTATGGACAGATTGGCAAGCTACAGAATGATATTGAATCAATTTCAGAAAGATCTAGGTCGATACAATGGTGAAATTACAAGAGCAGCAAGTTGCGCACGCAAGACTGTAAACGTTGCTCGACAGACAGTTTCACCAGATCCAACTATTGTGCATAAGTCTCTTTGCCGATTCAAGACATGCATTAATCTTCTTTGAAAAGTGTTGTTGGGACACTTAATTTTGTAAAAGTGTAGAATCTTTGACAGATTACACGAAAGTATGTAAAGTGTTCTCATGTAATCATGCTGCAAGGACATTAGGTCCTACAGCATTAAATAAGTCAAAGTTAGTTAGTTGTTGATAAGCTTTGAATAGTTCAAAGTTAGTTAGTTAGAGATTAGGATAGAATAAGTCAAAGTGGTTAAGGGTTTCCCCTTTCTTCTCCACTTTCCTCTCTCCTCTTTTCCTATATAAAGGAGGGAGCTCATTGTAAATATTCATCTTTTGTTGTGTGCAAGTAAACTATAGGCGAAACTCTTGAGTTCTGAAGACATTGTGTTTCATTGTAAAAGAGTTAAGCATTTGAATAAAGGAATAGAGATTAACAGACTTTGTGTTGTTGTCTTGAACATTAATGGATGTATTCTTATGTTGTATTCATTGATCCTTGTTCAGATTAAATAATTTTCTTGTTTATATCATTGGAGCATCTTTAATTCAAGTTTTCTGAAGACTTTGCGCTTCAGAAGATCGGGGTTACTATAGAGAGTAGTGGTTGTAATACTCCAAGGACTGAAGACTTTGGGCTTCGGTATTGGAAATTAGATAAATAGAGTACTTATTTGGGGTGAGGACAAGAGACTTTGAGCTCTTGTATCATTCCATCTTTAGATAAATTCATCGCTGTCTCGGTTAATTGTTCTTAAGTTGATTACCGAACCACCGATATTACTGTTGCAAGGCGAACTATATGTGCTACAGTTCACTTCTACTTGAAGCCACCTGCGGTAAGAAGGGAGCCTCCCCTATTGCTGAGAGGAGAGAGAAATCTCACACTGCTGCCTAAAACACACGTTTTGCAAGTTGTAGTCTTAGTGAGACTTGCAAAATATTTAGCCAACACCAACACGGGATGTTTCAGTGGAAATGAAGCCTTTCTTTGAATCCTGGAAATAAAGCAAACGTCGGAAACTGCCCTATCAATTGCCTTTGTGGGGCTGAAATGAAGCCTGGCTTTGAATCTGAGGGAGAATTTTAGCGTTGGATCTTCCAACCACTCATTTACAAATCTTCCATCCACTCGTTTACAGACTGGGCATTATAGTTTACAAATCTTCCAACCACTCGTTTTCTTGGAGCCAGGTATTTTGTTCGACTTTATCATATTGATATGCAGTAAATATATATGTTTATTTTTAAATTTTTATTTTTGTCAATGTTTTGTAGCTTCTATCGGATAAATCCTATGAGACTATTGAAAATATATATATATATATATATATATATTTTATTATGTGAGATAATATATATAGATATATATCTAAAACAGTATTAGGAGAAATTAATATAATAATGATTCAGAGATATTATATGTGTGTGTGTGTATATATATATATATATATATATATGTAGTCACATAATCAATCATCATTATATTAATCACATAATAATGAATAGACATGTCCCATGAAGGGACATGTCTCTCCTTGCCTCATCTTCAATATAAATGCAAGAGAGATCGCTGCATTTGGAAAACACAGAAAATATAGAGTGCTATTACATTTGCAGCTATCCTAAAACTTAAAAATTTTACTGTATATATTTTCTCTATTTATTTCTGTATATATGTACATAAATATATACAGAAATATACACAAATGTTTTACATTAATATTTTTGTATATACTTTCGGTTTCTCATATATATTTTTGTAATAAACATGTGAAATATTTTTCTGTATATGTTATGTTACTGCATATATTTTCTCTATAATATTATTCTGTATAATATATATATAATATATACAGAAATATAAAAAGAAAATATACAAAAAAATATTTTTGTATAAAGAAACTATATATACAAAACATAAAAAAAATTTGTATATATTCTGTATATATTTTATATAAATTTTACATGTATTTTATGTACTATTGGACATGGATTAAGTGCATTTCCCAAAGTCTACAAATTAGCATTGAATTTACTAACAAAAATTATTATGCCAACTCCAAAACATATTCAATTTAGTATTCAATCAAGAAAAAATTGGATTTACAAAAAATCGTAAAAACTTGAAAAAAAAGTCAAAAATGACTATAAAAAAATTAAAGGGCATTTCCGCATCATAGATATATTGACAGCAAATAAAATATAGAGTTGAACAAGTAAATTGTAGAGAATAGATTTTCATCATTTATATCCATATCGCTGATTACTAAATTGAATATGTTTTGGAGTTGGCATAATATTTTTGTTAGTAAATTCAATACTAATTTGCAGACTTTGGGAAATGCACTTAATCCAAGTCCAATAGTACATAAAATACATGTAAAATTTATATAAAAAATATACAGAAATTTTTTATATTTTGTATATATAGTTTCTTTATACAAAAATATTTTTCTGTATATTTTCTTTTTTATATTTCGGTATATATTTTTTATACGATTTATGCTACTATGAGTTTTTCAATAAGATTGTTAATATGAAACAAGAGGAGAAATTCATATAATAATTAGGAACTTGCAACAAACAATGCATTCATGAGCTTGGGACACGACAAAGAATATTCAATTCAGTTGATGTACACTGTAAAGCCCTTCCTGCTTGCAGCTTGTAGATGTGTTGATCTCGGCATGGTTTGACTATGTATCTAGGGATGCATAGGTGATGGGTGTGTTTTGCTCTCGAGTGTGTAATGTCCCCAATTTTCAAGGTGAGAATTAATTAAATTGATTTGTATTAAGTTATCAAAAAAAAAAGAATATCAAATGATAACTTAATATTAATTAATTTAATTAAATAATAATAATATATTATGAAATGTCATAGGCCTGAATAGGATGCCAAGGACATTATGGGGTTTCATTGCGTTGCGTTCTGCTTGGGATGGGATACCCATGCCCTAGCTTTTGTACTGGCTAAGCGCATTGGTTTGGAGTGGGGCCTTGTTGATGTGTGTGGGGAGGTGCAGATTGGGGATGAGGGTTCCCCTTTTCTTTGTCTGGATATTCCTTAGTTTTTTTTCTGCATGTTGGTGTGGGGGTTGCAGAAGTGGGGGTTTTGGCAAGTGGGGTATTTGGCAGACAGCTGCTCATTGTTTGATTGGTGCAAGTTTGATTTCTCTTTGGGGTTTGTGAGCGGGGGTGGAGGAAGTATGTTTATTGTCTCCAAGGGTTTGCATGGCTCAAATTGGAGTTGCTTCTTTGTGAGGGAGTCTTCCCTTCAAGGATTCTTTAATCAAACAAATTTCTTCTCCTATTATGTAAGAGAACTCCGGAATGGCATTGAGCAACTTTGATTCTGAGTAAGTGCTTCTCAACAGGGGTTGTTTTGGCCTGCAAAAGTAAATGGATGTCTTGCAAGAAGTCAACACAAGCCCGTGCTTGTGAGTCAACCTGTTGTGGAGGATGTTAATTATATGATTAATCGTGCTCTCATCTGCAAATTTATGGGTATTTGAGTTTCCTTACCTCTTTTAGAGTCTTGGTTTCGATTGTACATGGAACCTTGAAGGCAAAATGGAAGTAATGCTAGCGGCTAACAATTACTTTTTGGTGGTTTTCTCAAGTATGTCAAATAGAAATAAGGCCTTTAAGGGGGACCTTATTTTTATAATCAAGTCGATCTTTTCAATGTGCCATGGCATGTTGGGTTCAACCCTATGGAGGAATTATTGTCAAGAGTATCAATTTGGGTGTGTCTTCATTGATTTCTACTTGAATTCTGGAGACGTGACAATTTTCATTCAGTTATGGTTCTAGTCCGTAAACCTATTGACCCATCTCAACAAACCATAGACAACAAGGTAATTACTTATGCCCGTGTTTGCATTGAAATTGATTTAAGCAAATCATTGCCAGATTCAATGGAAACTCAATTGGGATCCACCTCTTGGATTCAACAAATAGATTATGAGACTCCCTTTTAGATGTAGGATTTGTCATGATTATGGTCAAGACCCTTTTCAAGGGTTGTCTAGTTCTGTAGGTTTGTCTAGTCAAGGCCCTTTTCTACCTCCCCCTAAGCAAGACAAAGGGAAGGCTCTCGTGGTGGAAGTGCTTCATTCCAGTTAAAACCCGTAAAAAGGGTAAAGGGCAGAAGAGAACCCTAAAGGATAGGCAGTTGGATGAGGTGTTTAACAGGTTTGATGCTCTAGATGATCTAGATTAGTTTGATGAGATTCTTGCAGGTTTGGCTGTAGGCCAAATTCCTATGGAGGTTGGACAAACAGAGGTTGCAAGAGTATGATATTTCTGTTGACCTACAAGGAGGCAAAGGTGTTCAAATGGACATGGATATGCCTTTGTCGCATTATGGCTAGTTGGAACCATGCATAAGCACATAAGTGAAGGATGGTCCAAGCAAATAATTTGAAAGAGCCTCAAGATGACAGTAGAAGTAAGGGAACCCCGCCAACTTTGGGTTTAGAGAAAAAAGTCCTCAAAAAGGGTGCGCCAGAGAAGCCCCCCAAGGGGGGTAAGAAGAAAGAATAGGAAAAGGTGAAATTACTCGGTGAGAGATTGGTTGAGTCTATCTCTGTGAAGACCAATGAATCCCATTTATTTTCATCTCAAAAATGATTGCTTTATCATGGAATGCAAGGGGGTTGAATAGCATCCCTAGTCAAAAGGCTATTCGAGAGTTGGTTGGATCTCATTCTCCTGATGTGGTCTTCATTCAAGAAACTAAGTTATCAGTCATGGTATGATGAATTAGGCCTTCAAAATTTGGGCTCAAAGTCACTATCAGTGCATGGCTTGCCTTTAAATCCATGAAAGCTTGTCCCACTCTTGTGGGTTTCTAGTAGATCAACTATCTTTATGGTTGTTGTTAGTCGTGAGTTTGGTGAGAATCTCTTGTTTACTAATGTTTATGCTCCATCTGATTTTGTGAGAAGACGCCATCTTTGGACCCATATTAGATATGTTTGTTCTCTTGCTCCTTTATTCCCTTGGATCCTAGGAGGTGATTTTAATGCAGTGGCTAGTTTGGAAGAGTAACAGGGTAAAAATATCAGGCTTGATCATTTTGCTGCCCTTTTGAGGGATAATATTGAATTTTTGAAAGTCGTAGAATGTGAAGCCTACTAATGGTTTGTTTACATGGAATAATAGACGATGTAGAGAGGAAGCTATAGCTGGGAGATTAGACGGAGTTTTGGTTTCTTGTTACTTGATGGGTGATAATTGGGTAACTAGCTTTCAGATTTTAGACTGGAAAGGTTCTGATCATTGGCCGGTCAACTTGACTACTATTCAGTTCAGAGTTTCAAAAAATCCTTCCTTTAAGTTTTAGCTTATGTGGCTTTGGGACCCTTCCCTTCACAACTTTTTGCTAGATTGGTGGCATGACGAGAAGCCTGCCTATGGAGCTGCTATGTACTCTTTTGTCAAGCAGCTTCATGAACTCCTATCAATACCACCACTCAATGCCACCCTTGGGAGTTACCTAACTTGGGATGGAATTACTCGCCCCTCCCTATACGAACCAACCTATCCTTCCAAGGGTATTAATGAAAGATTTAAGATTAGGCCAACATAGTTTTTCATTATATATATATATATATATATATATATATATATATATATATTATAATCTCTTTTTCCATTTTTATTCCTCCCATGAAGAGTATCCAAATATGTATTCTTCTCATATTCCATACTTTTGGGAATGATTTCAATCCTCGTTAAATATCCTTGGTATTGAATGGTTGCATCTTATTGGGAATAGACATCCTTTTGTCAATAACTAATTAGTTTTTCTTTATATGCTACTCTCTCTCTTGATGTATGTACTTTATCTTCTTTTTCTCCCCCTTCCAAATGAAATTATATTCTCCCTTTTATATCTCATGTTGAGGGAGTCACATATTTCAATCCATGCCCTTTTACCATTCATTAAACTTAATTATATTTTAATTTAATTCTTTTATATTTTAAATTAATTCTTTTAGATTTATTTATATTCTTTTTATATTTCTATATTATAATTTATTATTAAATCCTAATTTAGAAAGGGAACATACTGTTTACAATTTTGTCTCTTGTAATTTATTTATTTATTTTAATATTGTAATATTATTTATTAAATTCTCTTTCAGAAAGGGCACATCACAGTCCACCCTTCCCAAAATTGCTTGTCCTTAAGCAATTATATGTTTTCTCCTTATGATTTGATAGTAGAATTTGACTCAAGACAAGTTTTCTCTCATCTTCTAGAGAAAAAGAATCAAGGCCATTTTGTAATGACATCAAAACTGATTTGGTACTTGACCAATTTTGCCAATTAATTTGTATCTTTGGGTACACTTTAGTTGTTCTCTTATTTTAAATCGATCAAAAATAGAGCCACACATGGAGCATACACTTCAAAATATGAAATATATGTATGAATATATGGAGACAGGAAGCGTACACATTGATGCATGAAAACACAAAGCATACACGAAGTATACACATAATACATTGTTAGATTCCTTCCTATTGACCAAGCAACAGAGAATAATAAATGGTCTTTCATAACCAATCATGGGTTAGTTTGGAAGGAAAGCCTCGAGAGGGCGCCTGTAAATTGCTCAACCCAACTAAGCCCAAGAGCGCACAGCATCCCACTATGACAACTCACCTCTTGGCCCACAAGAGGCAGGAACGTCCCACTATGACAATTCCATCCCTTGGGGTAGCCTACTTAGCTTGCGAGAACCGGTAAACTGCAACTCCCTAACTTACTTCCTCCATCTCTATAGATTTCTTATGAAGTAAGACACATACACCATAAATAAATAATTTAGGAAAACGTAATCAAGGTAACTTATTTATAATCTATTCTCAATGTTTTTATAGCTCGTTCTTTCAAATATATGTATGTATGTATGTTTAGATTCCTTTTCATTGACTAGAATGATTCCTTTCTTTATCTTTTACCCTACAGGATGGTAGGGTCATGCTTTGATACCAATTGTAATGTCCCCTACTAGGGATTATCCGTTTAGCATGCAACATCATACATTACTATGCAATATTGTGCCTTAACTAGATTAAGAGATAGTTAATTTTCTCATAATACAAACAATAATTACTATATTTAAACCTCATCTTAACTTCTTTCCTAACCCTAACGGAGGATGGAGAATTACTATCATAGGGCACTGAAACCTTCTCCATAATTAAGCCCAAGGGTTTCATGAACTCTTGTCAATACCACCACTTGGCCCAAGGGTTTCATAAACTCTTGTCAATGCCACCCTTGGGACTCACCTAACTTGGGATGGAATTACTCGCCCCTCCCTATACAAAGTAGCCTATCCTTCCAAAGGTATTAATGAAAGATTTAAGATTAGACCAACATAGTTTTTCATTATATTATAAATGTGTGTATTTATTATTATTATTATATTAACGACCTTCATAATATCTATATTATAATATTATAATCTCTTGTTCCATTCTTATTCCTCCCATGAAGAGTATCCAAATATATATTCTTCTCATATTCCATACTTTTGGGTATGATTTCAATCCTCATTAAATATCCTTTGTATTGGATGGTTGCATCTTATTGGGAAGAGACATCGTTTTGTCAATAACTAATTAATCTTTCTTTATATGCTACTCTCTCTCTTGATGTATGTACTTTATCTTCTTTTTCTCCCCCCTTCCAAACGAAATTATATTCTCCCTTTTATATCTCATGTTGAGGGAGTCACATATTTTCATTTCATGTCTTTTTACCATTCATTAAACTTAATTATATTTTAATTTAATTCTTTTAGATTTATTTATATTGTTTTTATAGTTCTATATTATTATTTATTATTAAATCCTAATTTAGAAAGGGAACATACTTTTTACAATTTTGTCTCTTGTAATTTTTTTATTTATTTTAATATTTTAATATTATTTATTAAATTCTCTTTCAGAAAGGGAACATCACATAATCTATTGTTGAAGTATAAATAGACATAGTATTCTACCTAAGTCGCATTCTTATAAGGCTAATTATTGTAGACTGATGAATATGCTTGTATCATATAAATATATATTGCAATTGAAAATATACAGAGCCTGATTAAAGCAATAGCATTTTATTTTCATTAAGATAACATAGCTATATCTCTGTAAATACTTATATATTTCAAGTGTGTGTGTGTGTAGATCAGCGTTACAGGACTCTGTGAGTCCTGAGGCGAGTCGGGTCTCCAGAGTCTAACTGACTCTGGCCTCGGACTCGCCCGAGTCCAGCAGAGTCCAGTCGGACTCACCGAATCCGTGGACTCTCTGGACTCGCTGAGTCCCGAGCCCAGGACTCTGCCGCGGCAGCAGTCATAAAAAGTGTAAAATAAAACATATTTTATTGATTTTCTTTTTTCGGTTTATATGTTATGTCTTTGACCTAAAAAGGTCATTCTATCACATGCAAACAAGGAGAGGAGAGAAAAAAGGCTTGAGAGACGAGTATTGGGGTTTTAGGAAAAAGATTGGCAAATCTACAGAGGATTGCAATTCGTATCTTGAGCCATCCATGTAGTGCTTCAGGATACGAACACAATCGGAGTATGTTTGAGCATATACACTCGAAGAGACGCAACAGGTTGGCAGTGAAAAGGTTGAATGATCTTGTGTTCGTTCATTGCAACCTTCGCCTTCGTCACAGACAGATCTTGGGCACTGACACATCTCCTATCAAATTAGAGGAGGTTGATCCACAAGCAAAATGGAACACAGAGATTGATGATCCTGTCTTCAGTGATGAAGACTTGGAATGGGTTGATCAAGTGGATCGAGAGGCAGAGGCAGTAGCAATGGTAGAGGAGGAGGCCGAGTGCGAGGAGACCCAATGGATGACCCTGAGGCTGAGCCTGAGACAGAGGGATCTGACTTCGAGGATGATGAGGAGTATGAGCATGGGGATGATGAGGATGCCACTGAGGGACAGCCTCAAACACAGGGAGAGAAGATGGCTGCACAATCTTCCATGACCTATCTTAGGCGTACTCGTAGGAAGACACTGGGATAGGATGCTATGAGCCTAGTTTTGATATATGTTTTGAACTTTTGATTCCATGGATTTCATATTCCATGAATATTGTAGACATTTGACAGTGAAAATATTTATATTTCAGTTTCTAGTGTGTTATTTAGTTTAACAGTTTATAACTTTATATTTTCGCGATCTATGTAAAGTTGTAAACTTGTATATGTGTGCAAAGTAGCTTCTATTTATCTCAATTATTGTGTATTTGATGTTAATTGACTAAATGGTGCATGAAAAATGCTTTAAATCCTTAAAAATCTTTGCATTTCTTGGGTTTTTCGATTTGTCGAGTCCTTGCTGAGTTCGGCCGCCGAGTCTGAGTCCAAGTCCAAGGCCGATCCGACCTTGCTCAGTCCGAGGCGAGTCTGAGTCTTGTAACTATGGTATAGATATAGATATAGATATAAATATAGATAAAGATATAGATATAGATATAGATATATAAAAAAAGAGTTCACTGATTCTCCTTTGTCTAATTCAATCTGTCTTCTTCCTTACTTATTGTGCCTCCTGCCGGTGGTTTTGTGTTATTTGTTGCTGACTGTGTATTATTTCTGTTGTGTCCTAATGGAGAGGAAGTGAGTGCCAATATATATCCTGCCCTTTGGCATCCCCACTAGACACGTCTGCTCAGCCGTAGCCTTTCATAACCAATGGTATTTGATTATGATTAATTTTAATAGTACCTCTTCTGTAAATAGCAGCCCCAATGATTTCATATTTTTAATCTGTTAAATGACTTATCTCCTTTGTCGTAGACTACGAGATTATTCTGTTCAAGTTCTATTTTGAAATAATATATAAAAAAATAGTATGCCAGCCAATATTAATTTATTTAGAAAATATATCAACTGGTATATTAAATAGATATTAATCAATTAATCTTGCCAATATATCAAATAATGTTAATATCATTTTAATTTAGAAAAATATATTAAGTAGTCTATTAATTAATATTAGTATCACATATTAGATATTAATTAATTAATTTGGCAAATATATCAAATGATGTTATTATCACATAATAGATATTAATCAATTAAATTTATTAAATATGTGAAGTCTAAATATGAAAATGAGATTAATGTCTAGCGTTTATGTGAGAGATATGACAATAATTATTCGGCTGTGTAATGTTATTTTACTTCCAATCAGTTATGGTAGTTGCTGATAGTTGATACTCTTAACCACTCTCTAACACAATATATATGTAATTACTTCCTATTGGAAGCAACATTGTCATGTTGTATACATTGCACATTGGAAATAATAGAGAATATCTTTCTGCCATATTGTTGTGATTGTGCTTTCTTTCTATTATAGTTTACGATAATGTTCTGGCATCTTGTTTACGTGATCAAGTAGTCCCTTCGAGAGTAAACATTTTGGCACAATTGTCATACGAAACCTGGAGATCTAAACCACAGGGGAATGGCGGTACGGTATGACAGTGTAAATGGGCCGACCCTACGAACAACCAGAAGTCTCTAAATCCAAAGAAGAAAATCCCGCAAAGCAAGAGTTAACGCAAGACCTTATATACTTGTGGGGAGTTTCAATGACTCGTACATTCGCAGGGAAGCCTTCCACCAAGGAGCCCCTAAGAGCGAAGTCCAAGAAAGGTTAAGGGTGACTGCAAAAGTTGAGCATCTCCTTGCATTCTTGCCGCATTTGCTCGCACATAATCTAATAACCCTTCCAGATCAACAAGAGGATAGAGACCAAGAACTGCATCAGCAACAAACACTACAATGGTACGAGCTAAGTAGCCGATCCTGATTTTGGTTCGGATTCGGATTCGGGGATTCGGCAAAAAAAAATTGGGCCAGATCCTGGTTCCGCGGGTATATATATAGACATTTTCGAAAAATATATATATATTATAAATTTATATATGTAGGTGTATTCATAGATTCCATACATGTCAATGCTCATTCATCATTAGTTCAAACATATAATGATAAAAATAAGAAGTTAGAAGCGTGATTCTCATAAAATGATAAATCCATAATAGTCAGTATATGATTATATCATATTCATACTTTGCAAAAGTCTCAAAATGTCATTACATACTGAAAATTTAAAAAAAATATTAAAAAAACACAAAGTGGGCCCCTTTTTTGACACCCAGAATCTTGGATTCCCGTGGATCCTTCTGGATTCCTGCGGACCCTCCCGGATTCCAGATTCCATTCCGGAACCCTGCCGGAATCTGGGAGGAATCCAGCAGATATCCAGATCCAGATCGTACCAGAACCAGGATCTGGGGCTGGGCAGAGGAGTATGGTATCTTAGGGTACAAGGAAAGGAATCAAAGGGAGGAGGAACAGCGTAACGCAAGAAGATACCATATCTCCAAGAATTCCAACAATTAATGCCCCTTCTACCAAATGTAGCCCTAATATGAGAACACTTGAATTTTAAATTTTTCCATTGAAGCTGATGTTCAGCTTGTCCTAAATGCGATCCTTCCAAGAGTCATCAATATGTGCAGTTATATCATTACAGTCCAAAGTACTCCTATCCAAGTCCTTTCATAAGGTCGAGAATAGAATTTCAAAGTCATATCTCTTACCAGTCAAAAATTATGGTTATTTTCCTAAACCAAGCTATTAATTTTTAATGAGAATTATTTAAAATTATTTTTCAAACATAATTTTAATATTTAAATTAATTCATTATTTCTCATTAAAATTGTGCAGGGGGGAAATAATTAAATCAGATTCAAATATTTTCCCCCACTATTACCGCGATCACATTGCTCAAAAATTTTAAAAATTCTAACCTTTTTTATTAGAAATGCTCCAAAATCGAGCACTTAAAACCTTTTGGTTATAAATGCTAAAAAATCGAGCACTCAAAACCTTTTGGTTACCAATGCTCAAAATTTGAGCACTCAAGAGTCAAAACCACCGATTCCTCCTATGCTCGAAATAATCAAAATCCTAACCTATGAGCTTAAATTGCCTTTTCTTTCCAAATATGGAGATTCTTGAAAGTTTTCCAGAAACTTAACTGTCAAAGAAATGAATGTGTTGAAAAAGCTTTAGAAACTATCAAGCTAATGCAAACGGGCAAGAACAAGGCCAATTTTCATGACATTTACCAGAATCTCCCCAACTTGTGGCAAAAGTGAGAGTTTTGGAATATTGCACGGACATGCACAGAAAGAAAATGAATATGGAATTGGAAATGCTCTGATAACGCAATGGTTCATAGACCTTCAAAGTGTGGATCATAACCAATGAGCCCAAATTAGAGAGGATGCTATGACAGACATGCGTATGTAATTGGTAATCACAGCCAATACATCAAATTTTTTACAGACTGCGCCAAAGAAATGGAATCTGCGCCAAAGAAATGGCATTTCATGGAATGCAATAATTGTAAGATTTGGTGAAAATGGATTTATGAAAAGGTGGTGAATTCTTTTAACCAAATGCAATTTGTGATTTCAAGGTAACAATCTATAATCTTTATCAATTCCAAGCTCCATGAGGTACCAAAACGACAGCCTTAGAACAGCGTATAGATATCATAGAGCACAAAAGAATGCAGGGTTTTTATCGGGAATTACAGCTGGAAATGCCCTCATGGACATGCACGCAGAACACTGAATTGTTCGATTGAATGCCTCAAGTCGATGTCATATCACAGTGTAATGATATCAGAAGTGTGAAATGAGGAAGGACAGACAAAGCATGCTAATCGTTTGAGAGTAAGCCTATCAAATGCAGTCAATGCAGGAAAATATGTTGAAGTAAAAACAATGCAAGCGAACTGTTTCAAAAGCTGCCTCAAAGAGATGTTATCTCAAGGAATGAAATAAAATGATTGCATGATATGTGCACAAGGTATTTATTGAAAAGCTATACAAACTTCCAAATAACAGTATGCAGAAGGTGGAAACACAGACAGTGCACCTCGAAGTGTTTGACATAGTGTTTCAAATAAATATGGTCTCACATCATAAACTAATACAAGGCAAAGATAGAAAGTTTCTAAACAAAGCATGCACATCCTTCAAGAATAATGAAATGTGATCCAACAGAATGCACTGTAAGTGTAAAAATTAAATTCCAGAATGTTTGCCAGAATCCTCTCTGTCACACATGAAATAGTAGTTTTGAGTTGCTGCATGAAAATCTATCAAAGAATGAAGGACGGGAATTTATTTGGAATCTGGATATTATAATTGCGATGACCTTTGGGAGATGTGTAAAAATGGAAATCATAAGACAAGGAAATATAACCTCTTTGATAAACAATTTCAAAGAAATGAAATCACATGAGGACATTTGAAGATAGCACACAGAAGCACAACCAGTTAAATGTGGACATTAATGAAGTATCAAAGCATAGACAGAGCTCATGCGAACTGTTTTACAGAATGTCTTGAAGAAATGTGGTCTCATGAGAAGCAATGATTGTCGGATATACACAAAGAGATTCCTTGAAAAGGCTTTAGAAACTTTCGCACAGAAATGGAATTTTTGGGACAGTGCAAGGACATGTATGCAAAATATCGATGGAAGAAGGCATGTGAACCGTTTGACAAAATGCCTTAAGAGATATCATGGCGAGGAATTAAATGAAATGACTATGGAATGTGCACAAAATGGATTCTGCAAGGAAGCCCTCAAAATGTTGGCATTAATGGAGGGCTCTCAAGCACATGTTTAACATTGTAAGCTTTGTTTATGTTCCAGAAAGTGGATGCAGGCTGTACATACTTCAATCTCATAAGTTGTATTACAGATATAGCTGATCATTAGGTGTCCATGCTTGACTTTCTTGCCTACAGTGGTTATTTTGAGAACCCCTAATGCTTATAAGGCTGCGATGATTGAATGAACATGTTGTAATGTCCCCAAATTTTGGGCAAAATAAATTATATTAATTATTGAGTTGTCTGAATAAATTTAAAAATTAAAAGGATGACTTATTCATAATTAATTGAATTAAAGAGTGACTATAATAAAAATATAATATAAAGTCGCTTTATTCATTTAAGCCCCCCAGCTTGTCCGAGAAGCCTCTTCATAAGGAGAAAATTAGAAAGTAAGGACAATTTATCCCACATTGCTTAATGGATGTGTATCCTCCACCTTAAGAGGCTATATAAACAAAGTTGCTATCTCATTTGAGCTATGTTGCGAAGATCTCTTATTGTTATTTTCTCAATGGCTGCTGGAAATCAGTGACTGGGTATTCTGAGGACGAAATGGAAATCAGTGATTGGGAGACGTGAAAAATGGAAATCATAAGACAAGGAAATATAACCTCTTTGATAAAATTTGTCAAAGAAATGAAATCACATGAGGACATTTAAAGATTACATACAGAAGCACAACCAATTAAATGTGGACATTAATGAAGTATCGAAGCATAGACAGAGCTCATGTGAACTGTTTTACGAAATGTCTTGAAGAAATGTGGTCTTATGAGAAGCAATGATTGTGGGATGTACACAAAGAGATTCCTTGAAAAGGCTTTTGAAACTTTCGCACAGAAATGGAATTTTTGGGATAGTGCAAGGACAAGTATGCAAAATATTGATGGAAGAAGGCATGTGAACCATTTGACAAAATGTCTCAAGAGATATCATGGTGATGCAAAAGCCCTAGGTGGACTTTGAAACAGCAGTTTCATGAGGGACTTCACAAGTGTTCTCACAACACCAAACTGACTTCTTCTCTAGGATCATTCTCCTTGATCCAAGCCACACCATACTCTATCAGAGTGCACACCAATGCCTTATGCCACCATAGGCTCTACATCTTTGTACATAACACAAATGTCCCTCCAATACATCAGTGTATTCAACAATTTTGCCGAGTTCTTCAGCAACCGAGCTCCCTTCAACGACCGAGCCCCTCGGTCAACACTGTAACCGAGCAACAGTCCCGAGCCCTTCAATGACCGAGCTCCTCGGCTAACTCTGCGACCAAGCAACAGTGTGATCCCTTGAGCAACAATGTCGATCCCTTCAACGACCGAGCAACAGCACTTTGTCTCAATCAAAGACCTCTATCTTCCACCCCCTGAATATCCCTGCATACAAACACATATGGATACATATGTTACAAGGATAGGCTTCTCCCACAAGACACATTCAACACAGAAAGTGGGAGAGCCTTATGCAATCATGGAGTCTTCAAAATAATAACTGTTTGCACACCAAAACACGAACTGTGTCCTCACGGGCAAAAAACAAGCAAGTTGCAGAGAATTAAAGTTTATTGATCTGAAACTTCATTACATTTGTTTCTTCGACCACAAACACTTATCTCGACTCCCCTACAACTCCTCTGTCCCACCCAGACACTCTCTCTCCCTCAACCTCGCGCTCAAATAACCTGCACCAAGACGGTTTACAGTTACAACTTCTCTATCAAACCGTTTGCAGTCAGTTATATGGTGGTTACAGTTTAGTTTGTTGACAACATGGTTGTCAACTTCGACAACTTTCATCCTTTATGTATTAAATCAGCCTTTCGAAGGCTTTTAGGAATCCCATCCTAATTCTAAACCCCTTAAACCCTCACTCAAGCCTTTTAGGCCATATTTTGCCAACCTAGGCAATATTACTTTTTAGGCACTTTTGTGCATTTGACATCACATAATAGCTCTATTAGCCAACTTACAAACATTATGATCAAACATAATCAAAACAACATTTAAAGGACCAAATATGGTCTTATTACATTCAAATGACCCTTGATGGCCATGATTGTCTTCAACTCCCCCCTAGGATCTATCAGTGACCCTAGTGCACCTTTGTGCCCTTGGTGCTCCTACACCATACTCGTTAGCTTTAAAAAATTTCCAAGTCCTCTTGAAAACCTGCAAACAAAACAATGTCAGCAAACAAAACCATTTGATTTTCACCCTTGGTTTGAAAAGGTCAGCATTGATGACCCATGGCATCCTCTCTTGATGCTGCTTCATCCTGCACTCGTTCATCCTCACTCCAGTCTTGCCTCCCATGGGCAAAATGTAGACCATTCTCTGATCACAAATCTTCACTCTATCCTTAGTCTCATGCCATGAGACCACTACTGCCATCTGCAACTCTCCATTGTCTACAAACTTGATGTCTCTTCCCATTGAGACCAATACATCTTGGATCGCATGCCTCTCCTTGGCATTTCAAGTCTTCCTCAGCATTCATGACTATCTTCTGAGCCTCACCAATGACCCCACAGTCAGGTTCTTCCTCACCTACAACCATGTCTTGTTGATCTTCACCATGCTATTCACCTAGGCATACCAACAACTCACTAGTCATTTTGGCCTCCTCTTTAGCCATGCTACCTTGCTGCTTGTCTTCTTCCATCACCACAGGACATAGTACTGCCCCTACCTGAAGAATTTCTTCAGATTCAAGCCCTTCATGACTTGATTCACTGCTGCATCCATCAGCATCTTCCTCTTGTACCTCTGATTTAGATTGTAGAACCTCTTTGCCCTTAGGTTCATCCACTTCTTCATGTGCAATCTGCTGCTCATCTTCATCTTCTTCATCTACTGCTTGTTCAAGGAGCGATGCAATCCACTCCAGCTTCTTCTAGTTCTTTTCCAAATCCTCGTCAAGGCTTCTCAACCTTTCCTCTTCTTCTTTCTTCTTCTTTCTCTTTTCATCTCTTCTCTTCTCATCGGCCAAATACTCTTTTAGAGCATTGTATACCTCCTTCTCTGACTTCATCAGGTACATCTTCACCAATCCAGGATCTTTCGGAAGTCAAACCACCACTTTGGAACACTCTCAGAGGATAATTCAACTCTAAGCATCAACAAAGGACTTTCAATCTTCAAAACCCCAGAAAGCTTCTCCACCACTTCAACCTAGGATGCTCCTAGGCTCTGATACCACCTGATGCAGAGGCCCTAGGTGGACTTTGAAACAGTAGTTTCATGAGGGACTTCACAAGTGTTCTCACAACACCAAATTGACTTCTTCCCTAGGATCATTCTCCTTGATCCAAGCCACACGATACTCTATCAGAGTGCACACCAATGCCTTATGCCACCATAGGCTCTACATCTTTGTACACAACACAAATGTCCCTCCAATACATCAGTGTCTTCAACAATTTTGCCGAGTTCTTCAGCAACTGAGCTCCCTTCAATGACCAAGCCCCTCGGCCAACACTGCAACCAAGCAACAATCCCGAGCCCTTCAATGACCGAGCTCCTTGGCTAACTCTGCGACCGAGCAACAGTGTCGATCTCTTCAATGACCGAGCAACAACACTTTGTCTCAATCAGAGACCTCTATCTTCCACCCCCTGCATATCCCTGCATACAAACACATATGGATACATATGTTACAAGGATAGGCTTCTCCCACAAGACACATTCAACACAGAAAGTGGGAGAGCCTTATGCAATCATGGAGTCTTCAAAATAATAACTGTTTGCACACCAAAACACAGACTGTGTCCTCACGGGCAGAAAACAAGCAAGTTGCAGAGAATTAAAATTTATTGATCTGAAACTTCATTACATTTGTTTCTTCGACCACAAACACTTATCTAATTCCCCTACAACTCCTCTGTCCCACCCAGACACTCTCTCTCCCTCAAACTCACGCTCAAATAACCTGCACCAAGACGGTTTACAGTTACAACTTCTCTGTCAAACCGTTTGCAGTCAGTTATATGATGGTTACAGTTTAGTTTGTTGACAACATGGTTGTCAACTTCGACACTTTCAACCTTTATCCATTAAATCAGCCTTTCAAAGGCTTTTAGGAATTCCATCCTAATTCTAAACCCCTTAAACCCTCACTCAAGCCTTTTAGGCCATATTTTGCCAACCTAGGCAATATTACATTTTTAGGCACTTTTGTGCATTTGACATCACATAATGGCTCTATTGACCAACTTACAAACATTATGATCAAACATAATCAAAACAACATTTAAAGGACCAAATATGGTCTTATTACATTCAAATGACACTTGATGACCATGATTGTCTTCAACTCCCCCCAAGGATCTATCAGTGACCCTAGTGCACCTTTGTGCCATTGGTGCTCCTGCACCACATGGAAAGGAATTAAATGAAATGATTATGGAATGTGCATAAAAAGGATTCTGCAAGGAAGGCCTCAAAATGTTGGAATTAATGGAGGGCTCTCAAGACTATGTTTAACATTGTAAGCTTTGTTTATGTTCCAGTAATTTGATGCAGGTTGTACATACTTCAATCTCATAAGTTGTATTACAGATATAGTTGATCATTAGGTGTCCATGCTTTACTTTCATGCCTACAGTGGTTATTTTGAGAACACCTAATGCTTATAAGGCTGCAATGATTGAATGAACGTGTTGTAATGTCCTCAACTTTTGGGCAAAAAAATTATATTAGGTATTCTTAAGTTGTCCGAATAAATTTAAGAATTAAAAGGATGACTTATTTATAATTAATTGAATTAAAGATTAATTAAAGAGTGACTATAATAAAGTTATAATATAAAGTCACTTTATTCATTTAAGTCCCCCGGCTTGTCCGAGAAGCCTCTTCATAAAGAGAAAATTAAAAGGTAAGAATGATTTATCCCACATTGCTTAATGGATGTGTATTCTCCGCCTCAAGAGGCTATATAAAAAAAGTTGCTCTCTCATTTGAGGTATGTTGTGAAGATCTCTTATTGTTATTTTCTCCATGGTTGCTAGAATCAGTGCTTGGGTATTCTAAGGATAAAAATCCTTGGAATCAGCGAAGGTTGGACGAAAACCCATTCCTTTAGTTGGTGGATTCAATCAAAGTCCACACCTGGATTTAAAGTCAAACTGAGAATTAAATGTGTTTTGATTGACTGAGGAATTTTTGGCTTGGAAACTAGTATTAACGTCCATCTATATTGGCTTTGATAGGGATTTTGTGGACGTGGGCTTTGCAAGAGCGTTGGAGCTGCGATATAGGAGGCAGAATGGAGGCCTCTGAGTTTTGGCGATGTTATTTGTGGACATTTTGAAATATATTGTTTGGGTTTTGATTTTGGACAAGTTGGCATAAACCTCTGTTATTTTGGACGATTCTGGACAGACATTACAGGTAGTCGATTCATTGGAAATCTTGAGACAGAAAAGCATTGTCGGCTAAGGAGTTTAGGGTCCACCGTCTTCATTTGGGTACAAGCAAAAGGGATTTGATCTTTCACAGTGTTGTAGCTGGTTAAGACGTCTCAAGGAATACAACTGATTGCAGGTCGAACATTCTAGAAGATTTAAACTCTCACAAAATCAAGGACGTGGTCAAAGAAGTAGGAGATTACATAGCACACAGTTGTCCCACTCAAAACTCCTCTACTCTCTATATGAATTGAATGGTATATAGAGCTTGGAGGTGTGTTTGCTTTTTTTTCTATGTTTCATGGGTACTCGTACCCATACCCTTGGTACGCCTACCGGGTACGGGTACACGTACCCAAGTACCGGGTACTCAGTGGGTACTCGATGGAGAACATCATAGCTAAGGACCTTGATTAAGATTTCTGATTTTTGTTTCAGTTTTTTGTTTGCGTATCAGCTTGCTGTTTATCAAGCTTAATTTAGTATGTAATTAGTTTGAAACTTTGATACAATACTCTTAACAATAAACTTTATCATTGTTCGAGCCAAAAGTTTAACATTTGTAATGTCATTGTTATAGATTTATGATCTTCTTGTTCATGTTTAAAGTTTGCCTTCCCCGTTATGCATCTAAACATTTGGCATATATTATTATTACAAACACATTGCAAATCTGAAACTGAAAACAATACATTACATCAGCAAACTTTATCACTATTCTTGTTTTGAAAACTCATTGTCATGACTCATATTTTCAGATTTTCTATAAAAAATTAAATTATATCAAGAAAAAGTTTTGACGTATCCAAGTACCCCCGTCCCCTATTTTAAAAAATAGTCATACCCGTATCCAAAGTACCCAAGTACCCCCGTCCCCGTGCAACCTTGCTTTTTTTTAAGAGGTCCACAATATGTTTGATGTGATGACTCCTCTATAGACAGCAAACTGCTGCTAGTCTTCTTTCAAATCGGCTTATTTATTCGTTGTTGTGTGTAACCATGTTACTTTAGAGGAATTGTATTGTCATATCAATTGTTTGATTTAACGCTGAAGTGTAAAAATGCTTAGAGGAGTTGAGCTTGAGTAAGAAGTGTTTGGGGTATGCTTTCATATTTGCAAGAATATATTCAGATTCTGGAGCCTTATAAGTCTGACAGATTTTCCATGCGCTATACTGGTAACTTGTATTGAATTCTGTGACACAGAGATCTTAGAAAACTCAGAACAGACTTTACTCACCAATTGTTTGATGAAATCTCTTCAAGCCTTATTGAACATTTAAGAGCGAAATTCGTAGGGGATATTACAGTAGTATCAGAGCCAAGGCCCTGCCATCTTTTGGGTTTATATCAGGTTGTTAATGCAACCAAGTGACAGGGAAAGAAGATATTATTAGAGTACATAGTGCTTGGCAACCCCCTCAAGTGCTTGAAAGGGAGACAATGTCTAGGTAGACTCGTGTTCATCGGGATTCTCCTTCTAGCAGTACAGGTCAGGTTGCAGGTAATTGTGACAGAAGTAATAACAGTCCACCACAGGATGAGGCCAAGGAAGTAAGAGATACTTTAAGAGGAATTCAAACAGGACAAGAACAGGTGGCCAATGTTCTTCAGCAGCTCACGGTAGCTATACAGCAGTTAAGAGCAACCTCAAGAAGATCTCAGCGTAGTCATAATGATGCTAGTAGCACAGTTGGCTCCCCACAAGGTGGAACAGCTCCCACACGTTCTTCTGATAGGCCGTTGATGCCTTCTTTTGTTACTGATGATGAGGAGGAAGGGAATAATGTTGAAGTAGAGGTGGCATTTCCTGATAATGTAATGAGTATGCACAATGCATGGGACTTTCTCCCAAATCATGTTAAGGCAGATTTACCTTTTATTCAATACATGGGGCAGCAAATGGAAAGCATGAGAACTAGGAAAGATAGAAGGCCCAAAACTCAAAACAAGGACCTGAAGCATGCTATGAACAAGTTGTCACTTCCTACATTTGATGGCGGCGGTAAAACAAATGCACGAACTTGGATACATAAGTTGGATACCTTTCTGATACTCAAGCCCATGAAGAAGGCGGAAGCAATCAAATTTGCCACTATGCATTTAGAGGGAGAAGTATATGATTGGTGGCATCATGGACTCGTGACTCAGGACCATGGACTGATTAATTCACATGAGGAGTTCAGTAGTAAATTGATTGCTCATTTTGATAGGAAGGATATAGAAGTGTATTACAGGGAGTTGGCTCAGTTGAAACAAAGTAGTTCATTGGATTCCTATATTAATGAGTTTCAAAGAATTTCTATGATGGTCCCTGATATGTCAGAGAAAAGGAAATTCATGTTATTTATCAAAGGTCTGAATGATAAAACCAAAGGATTTGTGAAGGCCTTTAAACCCAGCTCTCTACAGGATGCTATTAAGATGGCACTAGACTAAGATACTTCCTCCACTTCCTTACAGCCATCTAAAAAGAGTTTCAAGAATTCAAAACCAAATCTGAAACAACAAAATCAGACACAAAGCATGCCTCCCAGGATGGACTCTCAAACAAGGAACGAATTGAGAAGAAAGAAATTATGCTTTACATGTAAAGAACCTTGGACCCTTGAACATAGGTGCCTTGGTAAAGGGCAAGTACATTACATTGAGGTAGTCTCAGAGGATAAGGAAGCACAGATTAAGGGAATCCAATCTAAGGACAATGATGATGAGGAGAGTCATGAGCAGCCCACAGTGGGAAGGAATGAAAATAGGACTGATCAGCCTAAGGTCACCATCGCAACGTTGTCAGGAGTACCTTGGTACTTTCGCTTTCAATTAAAGAGAGTACTTAAGGGGCAGCCAGTAGTCTGTTTGGTAGACATTGGTGCTACATATAACTTCATTGGTGAGCAGTTAGTTGAAGAGCGTGGCATACAGGGTGAGAAATTCTTAGGTTTTAGGGTGATAGTAGCTAGTGGTGGAACTTTGAGTTGCACTGCAAGAGTTTCTCAGCTCAGTATTCAGTTTGGGGTCTACACATTGACAGATAGCTTCTATGTGATCAAATTAGAACAACTTGATGTGATCCTAAGCATGCAGTGGCTTCAATCCGTTGGTAGGTACACATTGGATCATCACAAGATGCAGTTGGAGTTCTTAGAGGACGGGAAGGAGATAGTGTTGAAGGCTAAAGTAGATGGTGAGACTAGTGTAGTGTCATCACACAAGATGGAAGCTAAGTTCACAGGTGCATTTTTATGTCAAGATGAATTCATTGCTACCCATCTGAGTGAGAAATCAGAAAATGAGAGTATAAATAGGTAGGAGGCAATTTTCCAGGTTATTGATAATCAGTTATTTGAAGTTGGGTGATCATGGGATCTATGATAATCCGCTCTATGAGCTGGATGATGGAGCGACTCTTGATTTTGTTGACACTAGTGAGATGTGGAATTAAGACGTGGTGTATAAGTTTGAGATGGAACCGATGGATTTGCCTGTTGAACCACCTAGGACAGTTGACAGTTTGCTTCCTATGGTAGATCTTAATGGATTGGATCATCGTTTTGACGATGATAGTGATCTTGGTGATGATTTAGTGAGTGGATCAGCCACTTAGGAGTTGACTACGGTTAGTAATGGGGGTATTTTCCCTACACCATGGGACATGTCACCTACCTCTCTAGACAGGTCATCTATCTGTTTGTTACTTGGTGACTTTTTATTCTTGGATCCCTCATTGATTAGTGATTATTCCAGTCTAGATTTTATGACACTTCTTGATTTTTCTAGGCCTACATCAACCATACAGCTATATGAGAGTTCTTACAGGTTGTTATGGTATGTGGATTGGTTTGGTGATTGGCTACACTGGGATTCTCATAGTGTGCTACATACAGTTCAGTATTAGTATGTTTACATCAGTTTAGAACAATGGAGCTTTGAGATAGATAAACCACGATTTCTTTAGAATCTGGATATGGTCTTGGTTAGTATATTGTTTCTTATAGCTTGTGATGAATAGTTCTACCACTCGAGCCATACTAACATGTATATCAGAGTGGCGCAGCGGTGCGAAATTTCTAAGACTGATATGGGACCCAAGTATTTGATATTTATTCAAGGAGCTCTCCCTGCAATTCAAGTTGTGAATCACAGCACATTTGGTTTCAGTGGGCAAATGCGGATTGCTTGAGGGCAAGCAATCTCCGGGATGGGAGGACTATAATGTCCCAAAATTTTGGGCAAAATAAATTATATTAATTATTCTTAAATTGTCCAAATAAATTTAAAAACTAAAAGGATGACTTATTTATAATTAATTAAATTAAAGAGTGACTAAAATAAAGTTATAATATAAAGTCACTTTATTTATTTAAGTCCCCCATCTTGTCCGAAAAGCCTCTTTATAAAGATAAAATTAAAACGTAAGGACGATTTATCCCACATTGCTTAATGGATGTGTATCCTCCGCCTCGAGAGCCTATATAAACAAAGTTGTTCTCTCCTTTCAGGCATGTTGTGAAGATCTCTTATAGTTATTTTCTCCATGGTTGCTAGAAATCAGTGATTGGGTATTCGGAGGACGAAAAGCCTTGGAATCAGTGAAGGTTGGATGAAAACCCATTCCTTCGGTTGGTGGATTCAATTAAAGTCCACCCCTGGATTTAAAGTCAGACATAGAATCGAATGTGTTTTGATTGACTGAGGAATTTTTGGCTTGGAAACTGGTATTGGACGTCCATCTATATTGGCTTTGATAGGGATTTTGTGGACGTGGACTTTGCAAGAGTGCTAGAGTTGCGATATAGGAGGCAGAATGGAGGCCTCTGAGTTTTGGGGATGTTGGTTGTGGGTGTTTGGAAATAGTGTGCTTGGGTTTCAATTTTGGACAAGTTGGCAGAAACCTCTGTTATTTTGGACGATTCTAGACAGACATTACAGGTAGCCGATTCATTGGAAATCCTAAGACAGAAAAGCATTGTCGGCTAAGGAGTTTAGGGTCTGCAGTCTTCATTTGGGTACAAGCAAAAGGAATTTGATATTTCACAGTGTTGTAGGTGGTTAAGACGTGTCAATGAATACAAATGATTGCAGGTCGAACATTCTGTGTTAATGTTTTGGCCTTTACGGCAAAGATCAACGCATTCGACAAAGTGGCAATAATAATAATAAATATATTGGATATATTATTGATATATTTAATTATGATCAAATCAGTTGGATAATAATAATAAATATAAAAGATTATATTTATTATTAAGGATTGATTTTAATAATTAAATATGGAGCAAATAATATAAAAGAATATATTATTATTATGGGCCCAAGTCGGCCAACTTGGGAGGCCAAGAGTTTATCTTAATAAGCTCATATATTAGAGCGACTTGGAGAAGGTAAGAAGCAACCAAAAACATAACGTTGCCTTCTTCCTTCAGCAAGATCTTTGGATGAGCAAATTTATGGAGCAGATTCAAACATTGCTTTCTACTTGGCATTGATTCTTCAGGCAGCGAATTTGACCTTGGATGGATGAGCGATTTGGTCAAGCAACAAGCAGCCCTAAAGGACGAATTAGGGCAGAATTAGTGCAGCATTCAACGGCAAATTGTAGCAGCCCTAGAAGAGCGAACTTGAACAATATTGAGCAGATTATTAGGGTAAATTGTTGCACCCCTAGAAGGATGAATTGAAGCAGTCCTAAGGTGCGAATCTAATAGCACATTAAAGACATTCAAAAGCAGATTCATAGCAGTCCTTGGAGGCATAGGTGCAGATCGAATTCATTTCAAAGTTAGATCTGAATGCTGATTAGGATCAATCAGAATTGG
Organism: Thuja plicata; assembly: GCA_018584345.1. NCBI lineage: Eukaryota > Viridiplantae > Streptophyta > Pinopsida > Cupressales > Cupressaceae > Thuja > Thuja plicata. The sequence goes on along the minus strand of MU224406.1, from coordinate 100,231 downwards.
AAGAAACTCCAAGTGGGCTAAATTCAACATCCATAGAAGTCACATTGGAGAACTTGAAGTCTGATTTCAGGGTACTATCTCTCCTTCTTTGTGATTTCATATTTATCTCATGTGCTTAGTGTTTGAAAGACTTCTATAGATTGCATATTCCTTGTGATAATCTGAAAATATTAACATTCTAGGAGACTTAAACTCTCACAAACTCAAGGACGTGGGAAGAAAAGTAGGAGATTACACGGCACACAGCTGTCCCACTCAAAACTCCTCTATTCTCTGTATGAATTGAATGGTATACAGGGCCTAGAGGTGCATTTTCATTTTGTTAAGAGGTCTGCAATAGGTTTGATGTAATGACTCCTCTATAGACAGCAAACTGCTGCTAGTCTTCTTTCAAATCTGCTTTTTAATTTGCTGCTGTGTGTAACCCATGCTACTTCAGAGGAATCGTATTGTCATATCAATTGTTTGATTTAGTGCTGAAGTGTAAAACTTAAATGTTTAGTGGAGTTGAAGTTGAGTAAGAAGTGTTTGGGGTATGCTTTCACATTTGCAAGAATATATTCAGACTCTGGAGCCTTATAAGTGTTCGACAGATTTTCCATGCATTATACTGGTAACTTGTATTAAGTTCTTTGACACAAAGATCTTAGATAACTCAGAACAGACTTTACTCGCCAATTGTTTGACGAAATCTCTTCACGACATTGAACATTTAAGGGCAAAATTGGTAGGAGATATTACACGTGTCTTCTTGGTGCATGTATATCATATCTGAATATAGGCCGATTATTTCCAATCATAAGTGCATTGGTAAACATGCATACAAAAACACAAAATCATTTGCAAGGCGCACATTGTTTAACAGAATGTCTCAAAGAAATATGTTCTAATGTACATAAATGTCGAATGTAGATGGGTAGACCACACATGAATTGTTTGACAGTGCGCCTCAAATAGAATATCATGCATTGTTTGCAGATTGAGCATCAAAAGGATTTGTTGAAAGTTTCTGAGCAGCTACAGCCTAATGTGAATTTCAGAACAAGTGATGTGAATCCGCTCAACTTATTGAGCATATATGCCACAAATGGATGTATGATTGTTACAGACCAACTGTCTAACAAAATGCTTACAAGAGATTTGGTTTCATTGAATGTTTAAGTTTCCTGCCATTTGAAATGTGGAAGAATACTTACTGTGAGTATGGCATATAAATAATTTATTTCACAAGAGTGCAAATATGGTCTATTGGAGCTCAAAAACATACTTTGAGGGATCTTCAAAATCTATGAAATTGAGTCAACATTTGATAGCTGAATGTACAATAGTTATTAATTGGAAAGTGGCAAGGTGTTGAATTCAAGCATGCTGTAACAAACACTGACCTTATGGCCATTCTTAGTCTCACTACTGATTATGGTCTGCATGGATTTTTAAATGCATTTGATCCGAATTGTACTCCAAATATAATCGACTTGTTTTCAAACCAGTTGGGGTGTGGAATCTTACACAACTAAGAGACACTTTGTCTACTACAAACCTCATTAATGATGAGGAGGTCAAATGGTAGTGCAGCATGATAATAGAGATTATGGTGAATTTACAAACTTTGATGAACTTCTTGATTAGGTTATGAAATTGGTACGATTTAAAACGGGGAATAATTTGTGTAAGATAGCTTGAAAATGTATATTGTTTCAAATTTGAAAAGTGAAAATTATTTCAAGCAAGTGTACTTATTTTGAAGCTATTTGGAAAATTGCTTTGAAAGAATGAGACACTCAACACATGTAGTTGAAAGTCCTTTAATATTACACATACATGTAAGATGTGAAGATATAGTGTCAAACAGAAGGAAAGGTTGGTCATTCAACACAATTAGAGTGGATTTCCTCCAAGACCAAGTTGTTCATGATTAGAAGAAGAAGATTCATCACTTTGACAAAACCAATATCTTGTTCTCTCTATGATGTAATAGGTTGACTTGCCACTTTTGTAATAGTGACTTTTGTCACTTTTGGTCAAGGTTAATCAGTTGACTCTTTTTGTGCAAAAATTATAAGGTTAATAACTTCAATCATTTTGCGCGAAAATAAGTTTGTTATCAACCCAAAAAGGAAAGTAGTTACTAGGTAGTTAATCCTATGAAGCCTATAAATACAAGGCGATTTGTAATGTAAAGGGGACTTTTGGGAGGGGGGAACAATGGAGAAATTTCAACTTTTGGCTTTACACTATGTACAAAAGGGTCTTTGAACTTGTATATTTTCAAGGAGATAATGAAGAATGCATTTAATCATGTCTTGAATATATTCATGAGTTATTATTACTATTTTTTCATATAATAAGTTGGTAATCTCTTTATGTACTGGTGGAATCCAATGGTCTTTCTAATCTGTGTAATTGATGTGAAGAAATGCACTCATTTCTTGGTATCTTGATTTGAATGTGTTGGCATAGCCTGCCTTTTCGTACGTCAAAGTTTGTTATCCTTCTTCCATCATCATTGCACCGTGTGCTTGAACCCCCTTTGTATTTTTTGTCCGTTGTGAATCTCAAATAGTATTCATGTCTACTATTGGGGTTTCAGTTACACACTTTCCTTAGTTTTGTCTTGTCTCCTTTTGGTACTTTCAGGTGAAAAGTACCCAAAAATTACAAATACCTCCATCATACGAGGGAGTTGCCCCTCTCAAACGCAGAGAAAGGTTGTGGTTTACTACAACCTCTCCAACTGTTGGCACAGTTGTCACTGCTCACAAGACAAACAGGGTTAGTTTCAAAGAAGCAAATCACAGTGACAAATTTGTTTACCACTAGATTTTCGGCGACTATGCTGGGAAGCGAAATACCACTGTGTTTTGTTCCACGGATATTTCAAGGTACCTTTGTCGGAATGAAGATTGGCAACTCTGTCTAAAAGTTTGAGTTCGGAAAAATGGTTTGGTACAAAGGAAAGTGATGATGAAGATTATTCTTATCAAAGAATTAGGTTCCTAATGAGCCCATACAAGTTGAATTCTTGAAAAGCTTATTTGGTGGCATGCAATTTGCTTCTAGCAAGATACATCTTTTGTTGCTTCGAAATTTGCGAAAGGCTGAAGAAACAGAAGGAACAAAGATTCGTCTTCTTGCTCATGATCATTCACTTGAATCAATGAAAAGCAAAAATAATAAAGAGAAAAGTGATCCTTCTTCTGTAACTGTTACTCAAAGAGATCAAACTCTTGACAATCTTGAACAAGTTAACTTCTTGAAGAGTTTCTATGGTGGCATGAAGCTTGTTCCTACAAAGATTAATCCTTCCTTGCTTCAAACTCTACAAAAGATTGAAGAACGAGATGGAAAAGGGATTGATTTTCTAGCTCATAGAGGTATTATATGCAAAGATGGAGAAAATTTTGCCGAGAAGTATCATTCTTGTGAATCAGTAAAGGATGATAATGATGATGAGGAAAGTGGTCCATTTCTTTTACCTAGTTCTCAAAGAAATTAGACTCTTGAGGATCTGAAACAAATTGAGTTCTTGAAAAAGTTCTATGGCAACACGAAATTCTCCTGACAAGATATGTCCCTCATTGCTTTATGAATTGCAAAAGATTAAAGAAATGGATGGAACAAAGTTTTGATTTTCTTGCTCAAGATCTTTTGTCTAAATTGGTGGCATACAATAATGATGAAGAAAAAAGAGATCCCCCCTGCATTTGTTACTCAACAGAGTCTGACTCTCAATGATACTGATCAGATTCAATTTTTGAAAAGCTTCTATGGCGATGTGCATCTTGCTCCTAATAAAGTGCACCCTTGTTTGCTTTAAACATTGCAAGCGATTGAGAAAAAGGATGAGTATGAGAATTATTTTCTTGCTAACAAAACATCTTACAATAAAAATGTTGGAAGGGATCCACCAAACCTTGTATGCATGAAAGAAGTAGAAGTTGTCATGACTGCTCAAGAAGATTATCAAGAAATGGTGTCAAAAAGAAAAAGATCACATTGACGAATGGGGCCAGTATTGAGAAAGTTTTACTAACCAAGAAGAAATATTTGATCAGATTGATAACGGTGAGCTAGAAGAACAGACATCAAATGGTTTCAAGAAATGCATGCAGCCAAAGATTAAAATGAATGATGAAGAGATGCATCAAGATGAATCTCATATCGTTTTCATTACAAATTGGTGTCTCAAGGCTTCTGATGATGATTTCCTTTGTGGAGAGGACATTCCTATTCATTCATCATTGATCAATAAAGAAGAAATGAATATTGTTGAAATTTAAGGTATGAGATCATCCATTCCTTCTATGCTATCACTACGCAATGAGAGCCATGTGTCAGTCTTTTTAAAAGAAAGTCAAGTCTTGTCTTTGAAAGATGATCTTATGAATGATGAGGAAAACATAAGTGAGAGTTTTGCATTCTAAGTTAGTAGAAAGTTTTCCATTGAAAAGGCTATAGATGATGGATCGTGGCATTGGATGTAATGTCCCCATTTTTCAGCAGGTCATTGAAATGATGGTGCCAGGTCATTATTGCGATCCTCGTGGTCTGGCGAGGGGTTTAGAGGGTCTTTGGTGTGAACTTACTATTTATAGTAAGTCAAG
>MU224406.1:54301-92219 GCA_018584345.1 Thuja plicata | reverse complement strand
CCCCCAAGGCAGGGTCAAGGGGCAGCGCCCCCGAAAGCTCAACCGACTTTAATTATTTTATAAAGGCACCGAGAGTTATTTTTCAGCGGACCCAAGTTCGGCAATGTCAAAAAATTGAGTTGTGGATGACAAAAATTTATAAATTTTGCCAAAAAAACGTCTTAAACTTCGCTTGATCCGGCCCGGTCCGTGCTGGATCCAGACAAGGTCCGGATATGGACCTGTGGGTCCGTCTGGATCCGCAATCTGCGGACCGCAATCTGCGGATCCCCACGGACCCACAAGTCCAGATCCGGACTCTGCCCGGATCCAGCACGGACCAAGAGGAGAATCCGGACACGGACCCAAATCTGGGGTCCAGGTCCGAATCCGATAACTCAGAGTTTTTGTTGTGTTAGTCTTGTTTTTGGCTTGCCTCCAGTTTCTCCAGTTAATCTTTGAATTGTCTCCTTTGTGACTCTATTACCCATGGATAACACATTGAGCAGTAAATTTCTAGGTTCATTTTGAGTCCCTTACAGTCCTTGTCCCCAGTTAGAGCCAGTTGTTTCCCTAATATGAGAACACTCAAATTTCAAACCAGTTGTATGCTCTTGTTCTTTCTTCTTTTTATTCACACACACACTCCACACTCCATTTCTATATATACCTTTAAATCTAAGAGTCATACCCTTTTGGAACATATCTTCCTTTTTGTTAATTGCATCCCTTCACTTACAAATCACATTTCTTCTCTAAATCGCACCTTTTTGAAGAAGTGCTTTTCTTTAAAAAAACAAATATATCTTTATTAATTGCACCTATTAATATAAGAAATTCTTGCAAATTGCATCTCTTTGACATACATCTTCTTGCAAGCTTGAATCACGCCTTTATATAAGTTTGCATCACTTGTAGTACGATCATTAAACAACAAATCATTTGTTTATTAATGAAATTGCTATAACCAATGTATGATCCTTTTTTCTGATCACTATATTTGGTTGTTAATAATAACTGTCATATTTGCTCTGTTATCATATTATCGCTGTCATGCAAATCAGGTTTTCATCAACTTAGTAATTGTTGTTCATGAATAGTCATCTTCTTGTGAATCGCTTGTTCAAACTTAATGATGAGCATTGCTATGTTGATCATTTAACAATTAAACAATTCTTCTTGGTAATTGCTGTCTATTATAATCCGCAGCCAAAAGTCATTGTCTTCTACCATGCACGAAGTCAACCATTGCTGCTGCACATATCAAGATCAATGACATGTTCAAACCAACATCAATGACACTTTTCTACAGATTGAAAGTCTATGATTCCCTCATCCCATCCTGGTGTCATTTTGTGAGAGACTGTGGTCGTGGATCATTCTGATCGTTCGTTGAGGTGTCATCCTCTCTCCCATCAGTTCTTCATGGTGAGTGGTTCCACGGTTGTTAGTCTTCTGCTGGTACCACCTTGCTTGTGCAATGGCGAGGTCTTGTGTAGTTGCTCTTCAATGTCGTAGTGTTCTTGAGACAATAGCGCAAATGTGACATTGCTTGTCATTTTTTTTTAAAAAAAGTTGTTCCACCGGGTTTTGTCTTGTTCCTTTGGACAGGGCATTACATACATGGGAGTAATGGACAATAAATTCCACATTTAAACACCTAATAGATGTCAATTTGAATCTTTGTGTTAATATGAAACAAGAGCAATATAAATTCTGATTAGAGACCTGCAGCAAAAAATGCATTCATGAACTTAGGACATGACAAAGACGATCCAATTGAGTTAATGGAGTCAGGGACAATAAATTCCAACATTTAATCATTGAATAAATGTTAATTTGAATCACTTTGTTAAAGTGAAACAAGAACAGAAATACAAATTCTAACTAGAGACCTGCAACAAAAAATGTATTCATTGGGGTTCACCACTTAGTGTGTTGGTTAAGTGTTGGTGTTGTTGTTGTGTCCACCAAGGTTCAAACCCCCGCTGGGCCATTGTGATCGCGGGCTTGCACCTTCACTGATCCAATGTGCTCACAGGTTTGAGCCTCAATTTTGTTAAATGGGGATGAGGTCCCCCGTTTGTGGCCTCACCAGTTCATAGCTCCGGGTCAAAAGTGTTTCACGTAAGGTTAGAGAGCGTGTCGTGCTCATGTCACCGGCCACGTTAAAAAGTTTGCAGACACTTTTTGAAAAAAAAAATGTATTTGTTAGCTTAGGACATGACAAAGAAGATCTAACTAAGTTGACATAGAAGGGGAATAAGGGCAATAAATTCCTAACATCTAATCACCAAATACATGTCACATTGAATCTCTTTGACAATATGATAATGAAACAAGAAGATCTGTACATATTCTAATCAGAGAACTGCAAAATGCACTCATGGGCATGTTTCAGTAGAAAGGATTTTTATATTCTTTTTTATTTAAGAGGAACTTGAGTCAACTTGACCACACCTTGATTTACATTTCTGCAATTGGATTTATGAACATTCATGTGATATCTATTATCATTGCATTTGAGCAAATACACAAAATGCTCAATCTGACAAAAACATGGCATTTATGTTGATAAATTGTTATATGACAATAGAAATGATAAATACTTACTATATAATTATGGATAAAATGATGGGAATAGTCTATTTACCATTTGAATATGCTGCTGTTCTTTGCAGCCTCACTTTCAAAGATTAGGGTTGATGGAGAGTTCACTGCATCGAATTTTTCTAAAATATCTAGATCCTGCAAATACAAATCTATTTTATAATAATAATAAAAAATTAACAGGAAACTTATACAAAACAGTAGCAATATTGAAAGTAAATTGGTGGGCAACACTAAAAAAATACAGCAAGAATTAAACTAATGACCTTTAATGAACAGAACCACTGAAGCTAGATCTGCCTAGCAATTTTTTATTTTCCCGCATTACTAAATTTTGCCCTCTCTATATCTATATCCAAATTAGCTGCTCAACAAAAATTCAGTCTGAGTTCCTGGTTAACATTTCCTACCACATCTCCCCACACATTCTTAATTTCACTTAGTTCTGAAAATCATTTTATTTAATTTGTAGGCACAATGATAGAGCTTCACCTGGCTAATAATCATGCTGAGAATCTCAAAACCTAAACAAACAGCATACACGGGGAAGTATTCCCCATTATCATTTTCTTCAATAGCTCTCTGCAACAGAAATGATGATTTGTTATTTGAAAATACAGATCAAAACACGAAGTAGAAATGCTGGTAGGTTTTAATAACATTAAAGAAGATGACCATATAAATTCCCATTGTTTAAAAGAACCTCAAAGGTATGTGGTGAAGTTAAAAACACAACGCAAGATGTGAAAGCTTAAAAAAAAAAATTATCAAAGGTGTAACAGACTACAGTGAACTTGAAAACACAAGAGACTTTCTCAAGGACAAACTACAATGGAAATAGCAAACACATCCAAGATACCAGTTTTCATACCTGAAAAAGCTTTTTAATTGTCTGATGATAAGCACCATATTTAGCACTCCCACCTGTGAATATAAGACCATTCACTGCTCGAAATTTCTGGTAAAGCACAAAATCCATGAATACTTAAAATCTCATACCATGCAAAAAGATTCAGAATCTTAAATATTATTTGTCGCATGTTTTAAAAGGTCGAGTTTGGTGGTAAAGATATCATAAGTGTGAATTATACACCAAAGACAAATTCATTAGTGAACTATGAAATAGATTAACCTAAGTTTGTGCATCCTTACACAACAACATAACCATAGCATTCGTATTAATGTTTATCAACACAAACTCTAGCTTGAGATATCAAAAATAAGTTACAGGTGGATTTTGGATATAAGTGTGGGTACAATAGTTTTCCTTCAAACCCGAAGTCTGGTATGGCCTAGGTGTATCAGTGCAAAACATAATAAAAATATAAAGATTATAGAAAAATTTAAAACTGACCATAAGATCAATGTTTTACATGTAAATCAAAATAAAAGATAACAAATTGCTACAGCTAAATGATGATTCAACACATTAAATGTGTCACAATATATGCTAAATTAATTACTATCTGTTCAAAACACAAAAATAGTCAATGGTCACAGTCAAGCTCAAGAACTACACAACTAAACATCATATTTCTCTTTATCCAGAGAATCTAAATCTGAGTGATTACTTAGAAATAAATGCAGTAGCCACCTCTAAGTGGAGAGCAGAGCTCCATGCTAATTTGTATCCAAAGTAATCATCTTGATTGTAGTCAAATGATGTTCATCACAATTGAGGCTTGATGAACGCCACCGCCATTGTAGGGGAATGAGTCGGTTGTAATCGAATTTTCTAGTTGGTTGTAATCGAATTTCCTAGTTCACTTGTGCTTGGTCCCAATGCAGTGGTTGTAGCCCTCCCAAGATTATGCATGTAAGTCCAATTTGGATCTAGATTTTGAGTCTTGTAGGAATGTGTGTGTGTGTGTATGTGTGTGAAGATGATAAGTGTAAAGTATAGGGATGGCTAAGCAGAGATGATACCAAATCGCTCTGCATGGCGAAAGCCTAAAACCCAACAAAATTTAGACTATTTGTGACCTCTAGAAATGGTTGTGTAACTAACTAATACCCCGTGAAGCTGGTATCCTATTGTGAGGGTGGGCAAGCGAAAAAGAAAACCTAATACTTGAGTTTGGCCACCAGGCAAAGTCATTTGTTCCTCAGTGATAAATTGGTGATATTTGAACTTGTGTTTTATAGTGATATTTAAACTTCTGTTTCATAGTTTATAAGTAATTTTGATTGTGACCACGAAGTTTGACTGATATGATAATATCTCAACATGTAATGCTAAGTTGCCGGTTCGGATTCTGGTACGGATGCGGGTTCGAGATTCGGGTTCGAAATTCGTCCAATTTTTTTTTGGGTTCGGATTCGGATTCGTTTTGGGTTCGTCCGTACAAGAATATATATATATATATATATGCAGCAATAAATAAGTTCTTACACCACTATGCTAATATTAAAGCAACATAGCAAAATACACCACTTCGTTTCAAAATTTAAAAACAATAACGCCAACATTAATAATCAGCCATCATGATCAAATATCATCAAAAACTATCAAACAAATCATCATCATTTCGCTGTTGCATATTAGAAGCACAAAAAGTGCCACTAGCATCTATACAAAAAATATATAAAAAATCATAAATATATATTATTTCTATCTAATTTATATATTATATTAATTTAATATTTGCCATAAAATTTATACTAATTTATATTAAAATATTTTACAATAAATATATATTAGTATGATAAAAATAAAAAATGAAAACTATAAAATTACGTTTCAAAATTTTTTAATTGATAATATTCTATCTATTTTAAATTTATATTGTATAGAGTTACACATGATATAGTATTAAGAATTTAAGATATCTATAACTACGTCTATGCCTATAATGTCACAAAGTTTACATTTTTGGTCATCTTCTATAAAAATAAAATTCAATTAATATAAATATTTAAAAGTACTATATTAAATATTAAAACTTAAATATAATTATTAAAAGTAAAATACTTTTATACTATAATATTTTGTTCAAAATATTAAAAAATTAAATTAAATATATAACAATTTAAAAGCTAAATTAGATATTTTAAATGATTAATTTTCGATATTAAAAATATAGTCACATTTAAAAACTTAATTTGTTAAATATATAATAAAGACAAAAGCCATATGGTGAAAACTAAACATAAGGACAAAAGCCATATATATCAAAATAAACACAAAAAGCCATCCCTTGCAGCGTCAAACGACAGAGAATATATTGACCATAATTCGTTCCGGACTCGCACAGGCATTTGAAAAGTCGCCCAAAGTCGCTGGAAAATCGCGCAAGGTCCTTCTCAACGAATATCGAACGAATTACCCAATCTGATGCCGAATTTTGAGCGGATGTGCACCGTATCCGACTTTGGACCAAACCGACTTGCGAATTTGGCCTTCAGCAGGCGAATTTGGTAACTTAGATGTAATGATTATGTTGTACCCTAAATTAGCTTGCTGTAGTATGTCTATAAATAGAAGGGGTAGATGATGCTTATGACTACAGAATTCGTATGCATGGTGCAACAGGCAGCAACAAGACCTCTAGGTGAATGTGGGACAATCTTTAAATTCTTGTCCAAATTAAGGAAGCGATCACAAAAAGTGCCTTAGAAGATTGAGCTGGTAAATTGAGTGAATTATCTAAAAAATGTGGCCAAAAGAATAATCGCTGTGTTCTTATTGAAGAATTGACTACATAGTATTCAACAGCAAATTATAGAGCCTTGTCACAATGGTCTAAGCAATACAACTAGCTATTTAAGTATTGATAAATTGGTTTGTGCAGACCATACAGTCTAGTGCCTATGTAATATACTTGAGGTCTTAAGTTCATTAACTCTATGTTCTAAATTCTATATATATACACGTGCATCTAGTAGGTTCATTCTAGTTCTCTACATGCTTCAATGGCCTTGCTTTTAATTTTTATGATTGTTTAGATAATTCAAGCTAAGGGATTATTTATTCTTGTTTTCATGCCTTGCCTTCATGATTCATATTCATCTGGTTAAGTTAAGCTACATACACAATTCATCCTGTTCTCTTGTCAATAAACCTAATCCTTCCTAAGAGAGGTTATATTGTTCAATGTTAAGTATCACTTCAGATCTTGTTGTCCTTAAGTCCCTCAATATTTCCTTACACAAGTTTAAGGACAGCACATAGAGGAATTCAACGAGTCCAAATAGGCATCCAAGAAGGCATGCAAGAGCCAAGTTTTCTATTGTTTGCTTCAATTGCAAAAAGAGAAGCCATGTAGATCAAGAGTGTTAATAAGCACGTCTTTGTTCATTTAGTGGATTGAAAATGAATAATCATTGTTTGGCCATGTGTTGGGTGAAGATATCTGCCATTGTAGAGCCTGCCTTCTTCACAAAGAAGGAAAATTTGTCCAATGAAAAGGATAAAAATTATTGTACCCATTGTAACATGAGTGTACACTGGCATGCCTGGTGTTGGGTGCTATGTCCACAAATCCTTCCAAAGAATTACAAAGGCAATTGCAAGAAGGAAGAGAAACCTACTAATCAAGAGGCAGAAAAAGAAGAAGCAAATGCATTGGAAGAAATCATTACAATGGAGCAGCCAAAGAGGATTCTTATACTCTCCAAATAAAAAGGGCAATGATAAGAGGTCCTCCATTCAGTCATAAATTTAAAGTTTGCAAAGATAGTTAACATGCATATGAATGTGAAATCCTCCAAATTGTTGCATATGTTCCACTCATTGGTTGAAAGGGACTTCAACTAACTCCATCTACGTCAGGAGGTATGAAGTAATTTCATTCTTAAAGGATGAACATGGAGGAGCCATAAGACAAATTGAGAATTAGAAGCATGAACAGCTCACTGAATCAAGAAAACTTTCTCACATGTTCATGTTGATCATGCATGTTTCTGTAACCACTTGTTCAAAGTATATGACATGGGAGCATATCTGTAGGACCACTTAGCCTTGCTTTGCCTTTGTTCCACCCTTGGTGCCAATGTGAGCTTAGTGTCCTTGTGTGTTAAGTCTTTTCTTTATATGTCATTAGTATTTTTAACGTCATACTTCCATTCTACATCATATATGGCCTCAATGCACTAGCATAATAGCACATACAAGTAGACATCTGCAAGAGTGCCCTTTCATCCTCTTATACGATTGTTGTACTGAAGCCATTTCCTACCAAAATTACCAATTTCATCCTGTAACAGCACTATTGTACAATGGCCGTTTCCTACTAAAGTTGTCACCTTTCAGCCTCCCAACATGCAGACGCAATAGTTGCTTGACGCAATGGGTGAATCTCAATCATCACTCTTCCCTTGCATGCCTTTTCACCTTAGTTCCAATAGATTTTTGAGCTATCTATTGCATCCAACTGGAACTCTCTAGGTACCTAGAGCAATCTTTAAGCATCTATATTGTTTTCCTGAAAAAGATTGTCTTCCTAGCAGTACCTTGCCATTTGCTTGGATCTTTGATACTCTTCAATACTTCATTTTAATTGGATATGTAACAAGCATCAAAAAATTGTCTTACTCGTAAGACTTCACGATTTTCTGCAAATAGTGAATGCGACCAAGTAAACACAACAATCATTCTGATTTGTCAAATAGATTATTACATACAAACAGTAGAACCATATCATCAGGAATATTTCTATAAAGTGAAAGCAGAATATATACCTTCCAATATAATATCGATTTCCTAAAATAATGTTGTTGTAGGAAGTGAATGTTGTCTTGCCAACTATAGCCACCATGATATCAAAATACTGCGATATCATCTATAGAGCGTCGACATAATGATAAGTCGAAGCAACACTCCACCGTGTTACCAATCAGTGTAGAAGATAGCTTATCCATGCTTAACGGGAATTATTAAGATTACGGCATCAAGAAACCAATATGCATATTACTGTTATTTCCATTCCAGAGATCCATGATTTGAAAACACACACGATGGCATAAATGATCTTTGACGTTGTAAAGAAATTCACGGGAATAGTCTCCTTCTAAGATGCCGCTACCGTTTAGTCTCAAATGAATTAAAAAATAAGATATGAGCAAGCATAGCATATTATCGTTGCATCAAAAGAATGATTAGGATTGAATATAGAGATTAGAGAATAATCTAGTATAGTACGATTTGCAGTGACCATGTTATTAGAGATAAGGATGCTGATGACCAAGCACAGTAATAATTATCGATTCTTAATAAGGAAGTGATTAGTCATGTTTGTTGATGAAATCATTCATAATCGATTAAGGATGAAATCTCTTAACTATGTTGAGAATATCGATTGGACTACTCGATGGTTAGTAACAACACAAAGTATAACCAATATTAAGAATGAATTGAACAGCGATTATGATAATTGGATATCAAGACATGAAAAGGCACGTAAATAATCTTGAGGCAATGATCAGATAGGACATCCCTTTTGGGTTACAACTCTTGATCTTTCCCCCAACGGTTATATAAGGTAAAAATCCAATTAGGGAAAGGCATCATCGGCAGAGACAAGAGAGGATCATCAAATCAGAAAAAAGAGGCGAAATTGAATCATAAGAGAAGGAAATATATACAGTAGGAATTATATATTGTGACTTACAGTGCTAATATGTATTTTGTGGTATGTGTTTTCCATATATAATAAGATTATTCTATCTGCATAAATTGGACAATTATGTACATCTGCATTAATAAAATAGTTCTATATATACCTGCATTAATAAGATAACTGTGCTACATCTGCATACCTCCGAAGTAATAAGCATTTTATAATTATCTGATTTAGCAATAATAGGTATATCGCTGGTTCAATGACTTAATATAGAAAGCATGAATAAGATGTTAGGTATATTTATATTTTCTGACTGCTATAATCAACCATGGTAAGAAGGACGAGGTAATTACGGTTGGGAGAACGGTGATGAGGTCACCTTCTAAGCACGCCACCTCACGGTTATGACCAGCGAGTCCCCATGTGGCCAAAGGCGAACAAACTGGACTGCCTTTGGGCTTAGGAAGGATTGAATTTTGGGGCACCCTACTGTGAATGATCCTCGCAGACCCTACCATGGTAAATGGGTGTTCAATCATTTGAAGCCAAGTTAGGATTGGTGAGATGAAGGAGAACAGTGATAGGACCACACACTAGGTATACTGCCTCATATGTATGGCACAAGCCACATGAGACCAAGAGGGATGGTATATCCACTCTTGGGCCTAGGGTAGGAGGTTTCTGGGGCACCTCATCAAACCACCCTACCTTATCACTTCTATGATTGTGTCACCTTAAAGTTTATTATTACGGTAAAAGCAAGTTTTGAAGGGACTTGAAACCCTTAAACAAAAAGAGACTACAAGATAGGCATTACACACCAACCAGAATGGAGAGACAAAACAAGTCCAACAACAAAAAGGCTACCCAAGAGATAGAGAGAAAAAACGGTAGCCAAACACTAGCAAAACGGCAAAATAGAGAACAGAAAAGAAAAAACTAGGAAAAAGGAACAAATCAACCCAGGTTCTTAAGAATCTCAGAAACCTCCACCTCGAGCTTGGACATCTCCTGCCCAACCTTCTTCAGGTCGTTCCAGGGAGATGCTCTTGACCTTCCTATTCAGGTTGCCTCTAGTCCTTTTGCTTGGGCCAAAGGCCTCTTGGTCCTTATCCTGATCCAACTGGATAACTTGTTTCTCAAGCTGCCTATTCTCAAGACTATCAACCAGCCTGTTCATGGATTCTGAAGTGCTCTTAATGCTTTTATGGATCTGGTTGAGCACAGTTTGGAGAAAGTCCTTGCCATTGTTGACCTTGTCCTCAATGCTAGACAAATTCTTCTCATAGTCACTTTTTAGCTTATCCAGGGTAGACACCGTCTTCTTCAAACCATCCACCATAGCGTTCTTCTCATCAATAGTCTATAGATTCTAACACAGAGCACCATCAGATCCCGAAGAAATCCTAGCAACAAAATTCTGGAGCACATCCAACTTGCTACCAAGGGCTCTCTGTTTGATCTTCAACTCTTTAATTTCATGGAAGAGCTATTTGAAGAGGGTAAAAGAGTCAATGGCATTCTCCCTCACCATACCTAGCATATCGCAGTAATCCTCCCTGTCAGGTTTGAAATGGCAAGAATTAGGCCTCAGATCCAATGAGGAAGCAACATTATCACCACTCTAAGCAGCCCCATGAGATCGAGCGGCACTAACAACAGGGGAAGGAGCCACCGGGATCTCCACCTGAATTTCATTATCTTGGCCTTCCTCATGTGCCCTATCCTTACCTTTCTCAAGCCCAGGAAATTTGATCTTGACCATAGTACTAACAACAGCAGGGGGCATGGCAGCAAACTCTTTAGCCACAGCAATGACGTCAGCAGGGGAGGGCCTGGAGGCAGTCTCCTTAATGCTCTGCTTCTTCCCAAACAGGTAATTCTTACCCTTACTAGACGGACCAACCAAATTGGTGGACTAAGGGGTGGTTTTGATGTTAGTAGAGGGGACATATTCCTCCTCCGAGTCTGTCTTTTCCTTTGCCTTTGTTGCTAGGTTTAACTACTCATCTTTCCAACAATCAGTGTCCTCTTCATCACCAGAATCATTCTCCAACTCCCCAACAAAAGTATCATCACCCTCAGAATAAACAATAGGATTGGAGGGAGCATGAAGGGCTTTATAATGTTCATAAATGAGCACCAACAAACCCTCATGGAGAATGGGGTTTTTAACAGGATTCTTCCTGTGGTTTGAAACTAGCTTTAAGGGACGACCAGAGAAAGAAAGGAATGGAAACCCTAACATTATGGTGGAAGTGATTTAACAGAACGAAATGGTGCCCATAAGCACGAGTGAAACAACCATCCAAAGTAATGTAATCCATAAGCACTTTAAGGACATGACTTCGTACCTTTTTCAGATTGGATGGATTGTAGCTTGTCTTCTTGCTTTTGTTCTTCCCTAACTTCTCATGTTTCTCTTCTGTTTTAGGGAATTCCTGAATGACAGTCAAAATATTTGCAATCCCTATAAAACTTATTGCCTTCCGTCGACAAACCAGTGACCTCTGCAACCACGTTCTCATCAATGCAAACCTTCCTCCCAAACAGAATAACATACCCATCCTTCCAACCCCAGGTGAAAAGCTCAGTGACACTCGGGTCGCAGCCATGAAGGTGCTCAAGGTAAGGAGTTAAGCCACCATCCTTAAGAATGTTCCAGGCCTTATGTTGAGTCTTGAGGCTTTCGTAATCAATGGGCTCAATCCTCCTGCAATCACCTCCCATCTCTAACAAATCAGCCAACGCAGGGCTCTGAAGCATAACACAAACAGAGAAAGAAAGGAGAATGAGGTTCAAAACAACCCACAATCCATGTGAGATTAAATTACTATTATGAACCGATGAGTTGTCCGCACAGCCAGGAGCTTTGGAAAATGCAGACCACCGGAAAATCCCATTGCCCACTTTCATATCACAATTAGTAGTCATCATTAATAATACAACTCCCAATTTCTCACAGAAATCACACAATCCTGCCTTAAGAGCATACTAACCTCAACATCCAAGGGGTCCTGCATATGCCAAATCAACCTTTTGTTTCTTTTAACCCCCATGTTAGCAAACCAATTGGCCACTGAGTTGGCCTCCCTAAAAGCATGAGAGATATAACACTTATGGAAAGAGGAAATAATATCTTTGGACTTAGAAATCCAATTCTCTATAGTCCATGACAATTTATGCAAACCTTTTATGCAATTTATAATATTTTTTGAGTCCCCTTATAACCACACTTTATTATACCCGAGACTCTAAGCCAGCCAAAGGCCCTGATACACCCCAATGACTTCGGCAATGTGGTTCGTCTGGATACCCACAGGGAGTGCCACAACCGAAATAAAAATGCCATTTTCATCCCTTATCACTCCCACACACATAGCCGGCCCAGGATTTCCCTTAGCCACCCCGTCAAAGTTAATCTTAACCCAACCCAAAGGAGGAGTCCAGAGACAATCCTCTCTTGAACCCTTCACAAATTTGAGAGCCATAGAAATATCTAGTTTAACTTTCCAATTGGCTGCCACCCATAATCATAGTCCTTACAAGAGATCTTGCCTTTACCATTGATAGACTTAACAAGAATATTGAGGTTCTCACCAATAGCTCTATAGATCTTCCTGAACACAATGTTTGGGGCCATGGTCTTATCTCTTAAAATTCTATTATTCCGCTCCTTCCAAATACCCCAAACAACATGCGGAAAGATAAAGGACCACAAAAGTTTTAACACGTGATTGGAAGGAGGAACCCATTGAGCAGAAAAGTCTTGCACAGAACCTGGACAAACCCACTTGAGATTCCACAACTGCAATGCCATGCTCCAAACATCAACCGCGAAGGGGCAATGAAAGAACAAATGGAGGGCAAATTCAGCGTCAGCCAAGCATATATAGCATATGTTGGGAGTATTGAACCCCCGCTTACAGAGATTGTCTATGGTGAGGAGTTTATTATGTAGCATAATCCTGTGAAGATACTCACCTTAGGCATGAGGCCCTCAACCCGGACTTTAGCCCAAAAGGGGGGTGGCTGATAGCGATTAGACAGCAGAGCCATAGCCGAAGAGATAGAGTAAGACCCAGACAAGGAGTCTTTCCAAATTAGATCATCACCTTTGTTGTGCTCCATGATAAAGGAATTAAGAGAGCACCGAAGAGGAACAAGCATGTGACTAATGCTAGTGAGGTCAACCCACCGCCCATTCCTCCAGAAGTCACCCACAAACCTCCCAAACATGGCTTTACATTCTGCACTGAACTGAGCAAACTCATTGTTACAGTATAAAGGTTCCTTACCCAGCCAACAATCTTCCCAGAAAAGGGTAGTTCTCCTATTCCCGACTTTCCAACAAACTCCTTTAGAAACAATGCCTCTGGCTCTAGAGATGAACTTCCAAAGAGCAAATCCAGTGGGAAGATTATTAGAGGAGAGAAATTCAGAGAAGGAGCTGATATTATGAAGATATTTGTTGTGCAAAATAGAATTCCATTCAGATCTGGCCCCAAAGGTTCTCCAAACTTGCTTGGCAAGGAGAGCAGAGTTAAACAATCTGATGCTGCGCAATCCAAGCCCTCCATCCCTCCTAGGATTACAAACAGAATCCCAAGCAATAAGTGGCAATCTCTTTTTCTCTTCCACACCCGTCCAAAGGAACCTTTTATGGATTCTCTCAATGATACCAGCATACTTAGAGGGGATCTTAAACAAGCTCATAGCATACACAAGAAAGTTCTAAAGCGTAGATTTTTAGCAGCTGAATTTTATCAGCCTAACTGAGCAATGCCCCCTTCCATCCTGCCAGCTTTCTATTAAACCTATCCACAAGAGAAATCCAAAAGGATTCATGAGGCTTATCACAAAGCGGCAGACCCAAGTAAGTAGAAGGAAGGGAACCAACGACACAACCCAAGATATCAGCAATCTTTTTCCTCCTTGCTTCAGGAGTGTTTAAGAAAAAAATAGAGCTCTTATTTTTTTAACCAACTGACTAGCAGCCTTCTCATAAAGCATAAGAATATTCTTGGTAGCTCTGGCTTCCCCAATGGTGGAGCTTCCCATCATAATCGTATCATCACCTTAAAGTTTATTCTAGCAATCTATTGATTTGATCTACATTCCTTATATTTGTTTATTTCTAATTAGAGAAATTTAACTATGAATTATCATTATAAATAAACCCTAACTATTTGCAGGGCTTCAACCAAAGCGAAAGGTATCTTTAAAACCCTACTTGTTTGATTAAAATTGTGATCTAGGGTAAAATTCAGTTACTCATAATTTGGGGACATTACAAGTGGTATTAAAGCATAATCCTACCATCCAGCGGGACAAACCTACCATAATTGCCATCTAAGTAGGGACTAACTATTCAATGCTCCTCTTAAATAGGTCAAGGTATTAACAAGTAGGCCAACATTGCATTTCTATATGTTTATGCCTTAAGCTACTTCGTGCCTAAAGTAAACATGCTTACTCTAAGTGTATTTTATACATTCTCTTCATATGAATACCTTGTATTTGCTACATGCATGTTTACTCCATGAGAACATTCCTCATGTATGTTGTGTATTGCTTCACGCCTAACATGTATTTATTGCTTCATGTCTTATATTTCTGATGTGTACTTAAGTGTTGCTTCATGTCTGACAAGTATTTATGTACTGTCTCACGCCTTACATGTATAGCGTGTAATTAAGTGTATTGCTTCATGCTTTAAGTGTCTAGAGTGTATTTATTGCTTTATGCCTGACATGTATACTTCATGCCCTACGTGCATTTATATGGCTTCGTGTGTGTATATATATACTTCATGCCTTATGTGTACACTTCATGTCTTATGTGCATTCGTCGTACTTCATGCCCTTCTGTGAATACTTTATGCTTTGCATATTGCTCATGTCTTACATATATTTATGCTTTGCATTTATCTATGTATATTGCTGCTCCATGCTTTATGTGCAACTTGCATGCTTCATGCCTTAGTGTATTCATGTGTATCCTTCATGCCCTACATATATGCTTGAGTGAATCCATACATATGCATCATTGAGTATTCGTGTGTATACTTTCATAGGTATACTTCATCCTTTATGCACTATGTGTATTCACATACAATCATTACATGCTCTCTAGCTTAAATGAATTTGGGTATGCTTCATGCTACGTGTATTCACGTATATACTCCATGACTTAAGTGAATGCTTTGTGCTTTGTGTATAGTTTCTGACTTAAATAAATTTATGCTTTATACGCAACATGTATCCATGTGTATGCTTTATGCCTCAAGTGTATGTCTCATGTGTACAATTCATAAGTATTTAGATGTGCAATTCATGATCGCTGCCTTATGTGTATTCATGTGTATGTGTGACATGTACTAATGTGTATGCTTCATAACTTCAGTGAGCTCATGTGTATACTTTATGCTTTATGCGCTATGCACATATGCAAATTCATGTGTATACATCATGCCTTGTGTGCTATGTGTATTCATATGTATGAATCACGCCTTATGTGTATTCATGTATGACTCATACCTTATGTGTATTCTCATGTATGATTCATGCTCTACCTGTATTCATGTATGTACTTCATGCTTTACACCCTACATGTCTTAAATGGATGCCTCATGCCTTCAGCGTATATTTCGTGTCTTTCATGTATTCGCATCTTCAGTGAATTTATATGTTTGCTTCATGTTTGACGTGTTGAGTATGGTTATTTCATGGGTGTGCGTAATTTTCTAATGTATGCCTTATGTCTGAAGTGTTTTCAGCAATTTATTCCATGTTTGAGTACTTATAACTGTTTCTAGA
Source organism: Thuja plicata (assembly GCA_018584345.1). Taxonomy (NCBI): domain Eukaryota; kingdom Viridiplantae; phylum Streptophyta; class Pinopsida; order Cupressales; family Cupressaceae; genus Thuja; species Thuja plicata. Next base: position 76,252 of record MU224406.1, on the reverse strand, counting down.
TCCATATTATTGCTCTCCAAGTAAAAATGAGGTGAATATGCTCCATTCTTAATACACACAACATACTAGATGTATGTCATACTTTTAATTCTCATCTTAATGTAAGGGAAGCACACCCTTGGTATGATTCAGGGAGGTGTCCATGACATTATACAAGTGAGAGAAAATTTGTCTTAGGCAGAAATATAGGTCTTAAGATAATATCAGAGTACCGCAGCGGAATGTGGATTATGGATAGATTTCCATGATCATTCAATCATTCCTTGAGGGCAAGCAATTTTGGGCAGGGAGGGCTGTCATGTCCCCGACATGTAACACCTGAACAAGCATTAGAAAATCATCTTAATCGTAAGGCTTCACAATTTTCTGCAAATAGAAAATGCGACCAAGTGAAAGACAACAATCATTCTCATTTGTCAAATAGATTATCACATCAAAACATTAGAACCATATCATCGGGAATATTTCTATAAAGTGAAAACGCAGTATACACCTTACAATATAGTATCAATTTCATTAAATAATATTGTTGTAGGAAGCGAATGTTGCCTTGCCAACTATAGCCACTGTGATATTAAAAGATTGTGATATAACCTATAGATCATAGACATAATGACAGATCGAAGCAATACTCCAATGTGTTACCAGACAGCGTAGAAGACATCTTATCCATGCTTAACAGAAATTATTAAGACTATGGCATCAAGAAACCAATATGCATATAGATATTATTTACTTTCCAGAGATCAGTGATTTCAAAACACACACGATGGCATAAATGATCTTTGACGTTGTAAGGAAATTCACGAGAATAGTCTCCTTCAAAGATGCCGCTACCATATAGTCTTAAATCAATAAAAAACAAGATACGACCAAGCATGGCATATTTTCGTTGCATCAAAAGAATGATTAGGATCTAGTATAGAGATTAGAGGATAATCTAGTATAGTATGATTCGCAGTCACCATGTTATATAAGATAAGGATGAAACCTCTTAACTATGGTGAGAATATCAATTGCAGAACTCGATGATTATTAATAACACAAAGTATAATCAATGTTAAGAATTAATTGTACAGCGATTATGATAATTGGATATCAAGCCATGAAAAGGCACATAATTAATCTTGAGGAGGCAACGGTCAATTAAGACATTTCTTTTGGTTTACAACTCCTAATCTTTCCCCCAACGGCTATTAGGGTGAAAATTCAATTAGGGAAAGACATCATCAGCAAAGACAAGAGAGGATCATCAAATCAAAAAAAAAGAGGAGAAATCAAATCATAAGAGAAGGAAATATATACGGTACGAATTATATATTGTGACTTACAGTGCTAATATATATTTTAATGTTTATTCCATAATAAGATTATTCTATATAATGTTTCGTAGGCCTCCTCAACCGTATGGCAATTCACTGTAAGCCTCATGATGGTATGGCGGAGATCACGCACAGTCTTGGTGGTTAACATTAACACCAAGCGACATTCAATCTCCGCAAGGTATATATCCACCGTACGACAATGCCAAGTATGCCTACGTACGGCACAACACCCTTCCCATGACATACGACATAGCCTCTCCCTTCCTACGGCATAGCCTCCCCCAATCACCTACATACAGTCACAGCACCACAGATAAACAGTCCTACGGTCACGTATGGGAGCCTACAGCAGTCAATCCACCGTACGCTGGAACTATGTTGTCGTACGGTTGTGAATGAGACCGTATGGTTGCCTCCCAGCCTTGCTAAACGGTCAAGAGACCGTACGACCTTAATGGCCCCTTCCGCGTAGATTGTATAGTTGTCGATTTACCTTGGTATGGTAACAAATTGGATGCAAGTATTGAAATGAATACAAAGAACAAATTTTAACTCGATGCACAAATACACAGATCTGGTAATTCGCAAATGCAAGGGGAAATGTATTTAATAATGATAGCACTTTTGATTACAATGATTTCAGACCAAGAGTAGAGCAGAATAGGGTGAGGAGTTACTCCCACCAAAACTGCAGATGCGAGGTAGGGAGGGTCTTTCACCTCCAAAATGGCGAAAACTAAACTCCAACTGGAATTCACAATCACAAATCAAATAGCGAATTTGCATCCCTACAACAACAACTAACCCAACCTTCTATATGGCTTCGAGGAAACTTCCCAAAGGATTATAAAAAGTGCCGACACGGCCAACACACTACCCACAATAAAATAAAAAGGGGCCCGAGAGAAAATAAATTTAATTTCAGGGCCATACATACAAAATTATTAAATTAAATTATTTAATGATATCAGGGACATTACAATCCTCTTGGCCCGAGAATTGCTTGACCTCAAGCAATTGCAGTCTTGGATGCTCCAGAATCTGCTCGCCTTCCCAGGTGGCATCCTCGATCGGCAGATCCTTCCATTGCACAAGGAATTCCTTAACTGGGCACCACCTCAGCTTCTTCTCTCTGGTGTCAATGATATCAGCCGATTCCAAAATTAGTCTCCCCTCTTCGTCAATGGGTGGCATTTCCTTCAACACTGAGACCCGCTGCCCGACGACCTTCTTGAGGCACAACACATGAAAAACGTTGTAAATCCGACTCCCCACAAGAAGTTCCAACTCATAGGCAACTTTTCCCACCCTCCAAACCACATTGTAGGGTCCATAGAAACGCAGCTTCAAGTTCTCCTTATCACATGCCCTTAGGGAGGATTGTCTGTACGGTTGAAGCCGAAGGTATACCACATCGCCTACTCAAAATTCCGCTCAATCCGATGTCATTCGGCATACATCTTCTGCTGGTTCTGAGCCCTTTGCAGGTTATCCTTGAGAGATCTCAGGATATCCAAACTCTCCTGTAGCCATTCTTTGGCCCTCGATGCGCGACTGTCACCCAACGCCAAATCCACGAATGACGAAGGTTCTGTAATAATCCTGACTGGCTGTTCGTGTGACACTCGATTTCAAATCGATTATGTTTATATTCTGCGGCTGTTTTGTTTTATAAATTTCCTTCTCGAACAATGTATTCAGTGTAATTGCATTTTATTTCAAAATCAGGAGTAATACATGCCAAGCAAGGAATCAACAAAATTTCCAACAACTAGTAATCTGATACAATCGGCTTTGCAAATATAAATAGATAATATCTCAAATACCATAAACATTCAGATTAAATTAATATAAAACCCACCAACCTCCATAAATCGGAATATCTGAAGGAAGAGTCTTTCGTCCACAATAGCAAAGTCAGCTTGTTAAGTGATATTTCCACATGTCAAAGTATCCTTGTGAGTGGGTGGCGGAAGACAGTGAACAACACCTCTGCGTCTATCAGCACCCAACTATGCACGGGCTATCACCATATTTTAATAGAAATACCCACCAATTCTATCCCAGCTAGATACGACAGCGAACCAATCTTCTTCTAGCAACCAAGTAAGCAGTGCACACACGGTTGGAGATGGTAATGATCTCAAACCAGACGTCTGTAATACCAGTCTCTATCCGTTGCGTCTTGTAGCAGGCATTCACTATGCGGCACCCAGCACCTACGTGCGTAGCTCTTCACACTCGGTCACGTTGCATACAGACTCAGGCCCGTGTTCTATAGCATACTCCACGCGAAGGGTCTAACAACCACCCGTGTGCGGGGATGTTTGGAGACGCCACCAGTCTGTCTATACCGTAAGTCTTCAAGGAAATAGACTTGTTGTTTCACAGTACGCCAAGGGTGGATGTGATGACAGCAGCCGCGTGTTACCAAGGAGTGCGGGCTAATGTAAACCGCAAGTCTCTCTGCAAACCGATGCCACACGAAATGTAGGTAATAGACCTTCCCTTCACCCGTAACAATGGCACTAATACCAGTGTAGATTGATGCCCAGACTACGGATGCACACAATAAGAAACAGGCCTCCGTCCCAATATTAATGTATTCATCAACAGCAGCAGTCCACGAGATTCTGGAGCTAAGTCTAATTTAATAAGTCTGGAACTGATTATGATACCAAACCTTGAACACAATTTCTGAGATGTCTTGGTATAAACCACGATTAAAAGTGAATAGTACTGATTATGTAAATACTCAAACCTTTTTCTTGCTGGATAGGATATTGGGAATACATGCACTAGTTTCTTCCTTCACACTTCAAGCTCTTTGTGAAATCTGAATGATCCCACCAATGTTGAGATGCTGGGGCTACGTCCAACTTCTCTGATTTTCCTCAAGGATTTCCACCCTCAAGAAAATATAACCAGTCACAAAATGCAACCAGAATTTCAAATTCTTTGTTTATATTATTTTCATGGTGTTTTTCCCAAGAAAGTCTTTTTCTTTTATAACCTCGAAGTGAGGGAAAACTCCACAACTTAAGAAATGTGGGATAAAGGTGCACACTTAAGTTACTTTAAGTCACTTAAGTCACTTTTATAAAATAAAGTAAATTAAAGTTATAAAGTGACTTTATAATATCCTTTTATAAAGTAAAGTGACTTAACTTTATAAGATGACCCCAAATAATAAATGCCTGCCCACTAGAGCCTGTGACTGGCTGACATCCTCTGAAAGAAGCCTTTAGCCTATCCGGATGGGGAGATAGACTAACCAGGCGCCATATAGACTAACCAGGAGCCATAATGGCCTACTGCAGGATTGGGGACATTACAGTCCTCCCTTCCCAGGATAGCTTGCCCTCAAGCAATCTCAATGCAGGATGTTGCAGAATAGACTCACCCTCCCATGTAGTATCCTCTATCGATAAGTCCTTCCATCGAATCAAATACTCTCTGATAGCCCTGTTCCGCAACTTCCTCTCTCTGATCTCAATCACCTCAGATGGCACCAAAACCAATTTACCCTCCACATCAAGTGGGGGTAATCCAACTGAAGGGACTATCTATTGTCCTATTGCCTTCTTGAGGCAAGACACGTGAAAAACATTATGAATCCGGCTGTCGCCCGGCAGTTTGAGCTCATACGCCACCTCACCAACCCTCCTGGAGATGTGGTAGGTACCATAAAACCTGGGCTTGAGCTTTTCCGATCCACTCTTCTTCAGAGAACTCTGCCTGTATGGCTGGAGACGAAGGTGGACTATCTGTTGTCCTATTGCATTCTTGAGGCAAGACACATGAAAAACATTATGAATCTGGCTGTCGCCCGGCAGCTTGAGCTCACACGCCACCTCACCAACCCTCCTGGAGATACGGTAGGGACCATAAAACCTAGGCTTGAGCTTTTCCGATCCACTCTTCTTCAGAGAACTCTGCCTGTATGGCTGGAGACGAAGGTAAACCATATCCCCTGGCTCGAACATCCGCTCTATCCAGTGTCGATCATCATACATCTTTTGCTGATTTTGCGCCCTCTGAATGTTCTCCCTAAGAGACTTAAGGATATCCTGATGATCCTGTAGCCTGTCTCTCGCAATCGGCGCCCTGCTGTCCTGAAGAGCCAAGTCTATGAAAGATAATGGCTCACTGCCATAGAGAGCTCGAAATGGTGACATGCCAAAAGTCATATGATAGGTGGAGTTGTAGCAAAACTCCCCCAAGTACAACCATCTAACCCAAGCCCTCTGCTGCCCCGCTACATAATTCCGGAGATAACCATCTACCCACTTGTTCACAATCTCCATCTGGCCATCCATCTGCAGAATGTAACTGATGTTGGGAGTCAATTCGGTACCTGCCAATCTGAACAACTCCTACCAAAAGGTGTTGAGAAACTTACTATCTCTATCACTAACAACGGTCTTGGGAAGACCATGCAGCCTGAAAACCTCTCGAAAGAATAATTCAGCCACCTGCGCAGCTGACCAATCTGCTGAAATAGCAAAGAAGTGAGCAAACATAGTAGGTCTGTCCACCACCACATAAATGTTGTCCTTGCCCTATACTCTCGGCAAACCAATAATGAAATCCATCGAAATACCTTCCCACCTCTGGGGCTGGAATGGGTAGGGGCTACAGTAAACCGGTCGGATCCTCGTGTTCAGACTTGTTCTCCTGACAAGTCTGACACTCTGACATACTGGAGGACATCATCCTTGAGGCCCTTCCAAGAGAACCTCTCTCTAACCTACCTGTAGGTTTTAAAAAACCCTGGATGTCCTGCTGTGGGCGCATCATGAACAGCCCTCATTATCTTAGCTTTAAGCTTAGAATCTGGCACTAGGTAAATCTTGTCCTTATAGAAGATGATGTCATCAATTACCTTGTACCTGTTATCTGGAAGTTATCCGTCCAAAATCTGACATGCTTGAGTATTTTTAGAATACTCAACCAGTAAGTGAGATTTCCAATCTGCGGAAATCTCGGATAGAACACAAGAAGTTGCAACTGAAGGTCTCCTAGAAAGTGCATCAGCCACAATATTATTTTTGCTTTTGACATACTCAATGTCAAAATTGTATGCCTGGATTTTACTAACCCACTTTTGTTGTCTTTCATTCAACTCTTTCTGCTCCAAGAAGTAGCAGCGCAGGCTGTTGTGATCTGTTTTAACTGTAAACTTGCCACCCACCAAATACTACCTGAATTTAGCTAAGGCATACATGATGGCAAGCATTTCTTTGTCATATGTAAAGTACAACCTCTTATTGTCCTTAAGTTTCCTGCTCTCATAAGCTATGGGATGCTTGTTCTGCATCAATACTGCACCAATCCCGTTGCCTGAGGCATCACACTCCAGAATAAATGGACGAGAGAAATCTGGTAGTGCTAGAACCGGGCACGTACTCATGACAGTCTTGAGTCTATCAAAGACTATCTCTGTCTCACCTGTCCACCCGAAAGCCCCTTTCCGAGTGAGGTCAGTGAGGGGTGTTGGTGTTTGAGAGAATCCCTTTACAAACCTCCTGTAATAAGAACATAACCCGAGGAACCCTCTCAAGTCTGACACATTCCGCGGTGGTGGCCAATCAAGGATTGCCTGTGTCTTCTCCTGATGAACCTTAACTCCATTTGCCCCTATCACATGTCCCAAGTAGAGGATCTCAGTAAACCCAAGCTCACACTTGGATACTTTTGCAAATAGAGACTGACTCTCCATGATGCTAAGAACCTCATCCAAGTGCCTCAAGTGCTCCTCCCATGTCTTGTTGAAGACCAAGATGTCATCAAAGAATACTAGGACACTCTTGCATAACTGTTTTTTGAATAAGTGATTCATGCAAGACTGAAAGGTGGTTGGTGCATTAGTGAGCCCAAATGGCATCACTAGAAACTCAATGCCCGTAGTGACATCTAAATGTCGCCTTATGAACATCCTCCTCACAGACACGTATCTGGTGGTACCCTGATCGAAGATCTATCTATGAGAAGTATACTACCCCATGTAGCTCATCTAACAGCTCATCAATCAGGGGAATGGGGTACCTGTTCTTAATGGTCCTCTTATTCAGTGCACAGTAATCAATACACATGTGAAGAGTACCATCCTTCACTAAAACCACTGAAGAAGCAAAGGGACTGCAACTGGCCTGATGTGTCCCATGTCTAGGAGTTCCTTTATCGTCTTCTCTATCTCCTCCTTATAGTGCCTAGGATGATGATAAGGTGTAGTAATCACGGGCTTAGCGCCCACCTCCATCTCAATGATGTGCTCAAATCCTCTATCTGGAGGTATGCCTGGTGGAATGTCCTAAAAAACCCGCTTGTGCTTATCAAGCACCTTCTGAACATCAACATGAACCTGATGCCCTGAATCCAGTGTGGGTTTAGAGGATATGAAGCACTGGGCTGCCCACTCCATGTCATTGTGCCTCATGATGGCCTCCATCCTGTGGGTCGACACTAATCTAGGCCCGCCATCTAGCATGGCTTTGAGAATCATTTGTTGATCACCCTGCATAAACTCTAATTGTTTCAGCTTGTGATCAATGGTGTACCTCTCTAGAGTCTGTAGCCATTGCATACCCAAAATAGCATCCAAACTGTCTAAATCAATGACATAAAAGTCGGCCTCTAGAAGGTAATCTCCAAAGTGAATTGGAAGACCGGAGATCTTCCCTGTACAGCTCAACAAGTCCCCTCCTGCCACCTTGACCTCAAACTCTGGAATGTCATCTACCTGTAACCTCCTCCTGGAGACCATACCTGTGCTGATAAAATTATGTGTAGCACCTGTATCTAAAAGGCAAACGATCCTCTGCCCTCTAACCACTCCCTTCAAACGAAAAGGGTGACATGTAGGAATCCCTGAAAGGCATGCCAAAGTAACTGGGGGCTGCTCGTGGGGGCTCTCTTCTTTTTCCCTTCTGTTGATTGCTCTACCTGAGCCTCATCGCTGCCCTCATACTCACCATCAAAAGCCACCTCAATATAATGTATTTTGCCTTTCCCAAGGCACCTGTGATCTGGAGTCCAAGGCTCCCTACAAGTAAAGCATAACTTCCTCCTCCTCAACTCATTTCTAGTCTCAAAATCCAGCCTAGGAGGCATACTCTGATTTTTATTCTTTTAGAATGAATAGGATCCCTTAAAAGTTTTCTTGGGTGGCTGTAATATGGAGGAAGGTGAATCCAAATCATGTGCTAACTTAATAGTGTCATCCAAAGTGTCTGGCTTGAGAACTCTAACCAGTCCTCTGAATTTATCCTGCGGGCCCTCAATAAAGAACTGTACCTTTCTCTTCTCAGACATGTCCGGAACCATAATGGAGATCCTCTGAAACTCATCAATGTAATGCTCTAATGACCCACTCTGTTTCAGCTGAGCTAACTCCCTGTAGTAGACCTCTATGTCCTTCCTATCAAAACGAGTGATCAGTCTTGTGCTGAAGGTCTCATAGGAAGTAATCAATCCGTGATCCTGGGTGACAAGGTCGTGACGCCACCAATCATAAGCAGCTCCCTCTAAATGCATAGTGGAAAATTTAAATACCTCAGTCTCTGACATGGGTTTAAGAGTCAAGAAAGTATCTAGCTTGTGAATACAAGCTCTAGCAGATGTCCTACCGCTGCCATCAAATGTAGGGAGAGTCAACTTATTCATAGCATACTTTAAGTCCCTGTTTTGACCCCTGGGTCTTCTATCCTGCTGGATCCTGCCGAACTCTCTCTTCTGAACCATGTACTGGGAAAAAGTCATATCTGCTTTGACATTGTCCGGTAACATATTCCACTCGTCATGCATGATCATCACATTCTCTGGGAGAATCTCTGCTGCCTTTGGGGGTGCTACTTCTTCCCCTGCGTTATTATCCGCAAAGTTAGGCATAAGGGGCCTATCAAACATCCGAGTGGGGGCCCTAGCCGCCCTAGGTGATCCCACTACACTGCCTCCACCACTGTGATGGCTAGTGGGCCTCCTGACTGTGACTGATAACTGTTGGATAACCCCTATAAGCTAGTGTAGAACATCAACAATATGGTCCTACCCATCTCGTATTTGTCTCAATGTTTCCCTGGCCTCTCTATCTGTCTCATCAGTCATTTTTGCACCTGGAATGGCCTGTTCCAAAACAAACTCCTCGTCTTCTGTATGACTATTCTCTATATCAACCTATACGGAAGAATCTGTCTGTTACTGTTCAACCCTGTTATGTCTAAATTTGGGTGTCCTATGCCTGCTATGCATTCCTGGCTAACATATCTATTGCTGAACCAAACTGTAAATCTGATAATAATAATCCCACTAGGATGGCAAGATCAAGGCTCTGATACCACTGTAATAATCCTGACTGGTTGTTCGTGTGACACTCGATTTCAAATCGATTATGTTTACATTCTGCGGCTGTTTTGTTTTATAAATTTCCTTCTCGAACAATGTATTCAGTGTAATTGCATTTTATTTCAAAATCAGGAGTAATACATGCCAGGCAAGGAATCAACAAAATTTCCAACAACTAGTAATATGATACAATCGGCTTTGCAAATATAAATAGATAATATCTCAGATACCATAAACATTCAGATTAAATTAATATAAAACCCACCAACCTCCATAAATCGGAATATCTGAAGGAAGAGTCTTCCGTCAACAATAGCAAAGTCAACTTGTTAAGTGATATTTATGAATGTCATAGTATCCCTGTGAGTGGGTGGCGGAAGACAGTGAACAACACCTCTGCGTCTATCAACACCCAGCTATGTATGGGCTATCACCATATTTTAATGCAAATGCCAAATACCCACCAATTCTATCCCAGCTAGATACGGCAGCGAACCAATCTTCTTCTGGCAACCAAGTAAGCAATGCACACACAGCTGGAGATGGTAATGATCTCAAACCAGATGTCTGTAATACCAGTCTCTATCCACTGCGTCTTGTAGCAGGCATTCACTATGCGGCACCCAGCACCTACCTGCATCACTCTTCACACTCGATCACGCTGCATACAGACTCAGGCCCGTGTTCTATAGTATACTCCACGCGAAGGGTCTAACAACCACCCATGTGCGGGGATGTTTGGAGACGCCACCAGTCTGTCTATATCGTAAGTCTTCAAGGAAATAGACTCGCTGTTTCACAGTACGCCAAGGGTGGATGTGATGACAGCAGCTGCGTGTTACCAAGGAGTGTGAGCTAATGTAAACCGCGGGTCTCTCTGCAGACCAATGCCACACGAAATGTAGGTAATAGACCTTCCCTTCACCCGTAACAATGGCACTAATACCAATCTAGATCGATGCCCAGACTACGGATGCACACAAGAAGAATCAGGCCTCCGTCCCAATATTAATGTATTCCTCAATAGCAGCAGTCCACGGGATTCTGGAGCTAAGTCTGATTTAATAAGTCTGGAACTGATTATGATAGCAGACCTTGAACACAATTTCTGAGATGTCTTGGTATAAACCACGATTAAAAGTGAATAGTACTGATTCTGTAAATACTCAAACCTTTTTCTTGCTGGATAGGATATTCGGAATACATGCACCAGTTTCTTCCTTCACACTTCAAGCTCTTTGTGAAATCTGAATGATCCCACCAATGTTGAGATGTTGGGGCTACGTCCAACTTCTCTAATTTTCCTCAAGGGTTTCCGTCCTTAAGAAAATATAACCAGTCACAAAATGCAACCAGAATTTCAAATTCTTTGTTTATATTATTTTCATGGTGCTTTTCCCAAGAAAGCCTTTTTCTTTTATAACCTCGAAGTGAGGGAAAACTCCACAACTTAAGCAATGTGGGATAAAGGTGCTCACTTAAGTTACTTTAAGTCACTTAAGTCACTTTTATAAAATAAAGTAACTTAAAGTCATAAAGTGACTTTACTTTATAAGATGAGACCAAATAATAAATGCTTGCCCACTGAAGCCTGTGACTGGCTGACATCCTCTGAAAGAAGCCTTTAGCCTATCCGGATGGGGAGATAGACTAACCAGGCGCCATAATGGCCTACTGCGGGATTGGGAACATTACAAGTTCATAACCATACAGTGCTTTGAAGGGTGCCATACCTATCAACATGTGGTAGGCGGTATTGTAACAGTGTTCTCCCAAATGTAACCAACGGACCCATGCCTTATGTTGTGCTAAAACATAGTCCTAAGATAACCCTCCAACCATTTGTTCACAATCTCCGTTTGTCCATCTGTCTGCAGGTGGTAGCTCGTTCTTGGTGACAACTCCATTCCTACCAACCGAAACAAATCCCTCCAAAAGGTGCTCAGAAAACGGCTATCCAAGTCCCTCACTATGTTCTGCGGCAGTCTGTGCAAGCGGAATACCTCACAAAAGAACAACTTGACCACTTGAACTGTCTAGCATCCAGTGGAGATGGCAAAGAAATGGGCATACTTGGTCAAACGATCTACCACGACAAAGATACAATCCTTTCCTTGCACTTTGGGAAGCCTGGTAATGAAATCCGTCGAGATGCTATCCCACTTCTGGTCGGGGATTGGCAACAGTTGAAGCAGTCCCGCAGGTAAGGTGTGCTCAGATTTGTTCTACTGGTAAGTGGAGCATTCCCACACGTCCTACAAAACCTCATTCTTAAGGCCCTTTCAAGAAAACCTTTCCCGGATTTGCCTGTAGGTCTTCAGGTATCCTAGGTGTCCGGCCAGGGGTGAGTCGTGCATCTCTTTTAGAATTCTTTCCTTCATCTTGGACTCAGGTACCAGATATATTATGCCCTTGTAGTAAATGATGTCGTCAACCACCTTGTATCTGTCATCCTGTACTTGACCATCCATCAGCACGGGAATGTATTCTTGGAGTATTCAACCAGTAGATGTGCCTTCCAATCCGCCGAAATCTGAGATAGGGAACATATGGCAGGTCTTCTTGACAGGGCATCGACCACCACATTATTTTTTTCCCTTCACATACTCAATATCAAAATCAAATGCTTGGATTTTGCTCACCCACTTTTGTTGTCGTTCATTCAAATCCCTCTGCTCCAAGAAATATCGCAGGTTGTTGTGGTCCGTCTGCACGACAGACTTTGCTCCGATGAGGTACTGTCGAAACTTCGTCAGTGCGTGCATGATGGCAAGCATCTCCTTGTCATAGATGGAGTACTTCGCTCCGCTCCCGAGAGCTTCCAACTCTCGAATGCAATGGGATGACGGTCCTTTATTAACACCGCCCCAATGCGTCGCACTCTAGGATGAAGAGTCGAGTGAAGTCTGGTAGTGCCAAAACCAGATAGGAACTCATGACTTCCTTTAGCTTGTGAAAGGTGTGTTGTGTCTGCTCATCCCAATGGAAAGACCCCTTCTTTGTCAGATCTGTCAGTGGGGCACTGAGCTGTGAAAATCCCTTCACAAACCTTCTATAATAACTGCACAATCCAAAAAATCCATGCAGCTCTGAGAGAGTCTTGGGAGGCGTCCAATCCAGAATGGCTTGGATTTTCTCCTAATGTACCTAAACCCCTCGGGCACTGATGATGTGTCCCAAATACAATATCTTCGTCATTCCAAACTCACAATTTGGACCTTTTGGCAAACAATGATTGTGACTCCATGATTCCCAGAACTTCGTCCAAATGCCTAAGATGTTCCTCCCACGTCTTGTTGTAGATGAGTATGTCATCAAAGAACACCAACAGGAACTTGCGCAGCTATTTGTTGAAGATGTGGTTCATGCAGAACTAGAAGGTAGCTAGAGCATTGGTCAACCCAAATGGCATGACCAATAATTCATAGTGTTTGTAATGGCAACGGAAACATGTTTTCTCCACGTCTTGCTCCCTCGTGCGGATCTGGTGGTAATCAGAGCGGAGATCTATTTTGGAAAAATAGATTGTGTCGTGTAATTCATCCAACAACTCGTCGATCCTGGGGATGAGGTACCTTTTTTTTATAGTCTTTTTGTTCAATGCACAGTAGTCCACGCACATCCGAAGGGATCCATCCTTCTTTACTAGTACTATCAATGATGCGAAGGGACTAGAGTTGGGCCTAATCCATCCTTTGTCGAGGAGTTCCTAGATTGTCTTCTCTATCTCATCCTTAAACTTCTTAGGATGGTGGTAAGGTGTGGTGATGAAAGACTTGGCTCCTTCCTCCAATTCGATGGTGTGCTCAAAGCCACGGTGTAGAGGTATGTCAAGTGGGATGTCAGTGAAAACCAAACTGTGCTTGCCCAAAACCGCCTGAAGCTCGTCATAATGGTAGTATGCGTGTTGACTCCTCGAGGGTTCAGTCAAGACCAAACAATGTGCCGCCCAGACTACATCATGTCTGAAAATTGCCTCCATCCGTTGTGACAAGATTTCCATCGAACCGCCATTCAACATTCCCCTCAGCACTACCTTTTGCTATCAACTTCGAAGAACTCCATCCTCTTGAAACTCTATGTACTCGTCAAGAGTCTCCATCCACTAGATGCCCAATATGATCTCCATGTCATCCAGATCTACTACAAAGAAGTCATCTGTCACCGTGTGGTTCCCCATGGTAATGCTCAGTTGCGGAACCAGATGGGTACATGACAAGAGATTTCCTCCCGCCACCTTGACTCCGAACCCTTGGTATGCCTCCGTACGCAAACCCCTTCGGTTCACGATCGATGAGTTGATGAAGTTGAGTGTGGCCCCACTGTCGAGCATGACCACGACCCACTGCCCCTGGAGGGTACCCCACACCCGAAATACAGTGCACCTCGGAGTGCCAACAAGTGTTGCAATGGCGCCTCCTCGTCGTACCAACATGGCAACCTTCTCCGCATGGTTTATGTTAACCTCCTTGGAAGCTTGCTGACCATCTCCTTCGAGCTCAAGTTCCTCATGCTCCTCGCCATCGGACATCACCTCAATGTAATGGATTTTTCTTTTGCCTAACCACCAGTGCCCTGGTTCCCACGGCTCCCTACAATTAAAACAGAGTTTCCTCCTCTTGATCTCCTATCTGGTGGTCTCATCGAATGATGGATTCTTTGGAGGGGGTTTGTTGTCTTTCTCCTTCAGAGTAAGGGGTGGCTTGGGGTGCAAATAATCCCTGGATGAAGAAGATGACATCGCCATATCATGTGCCTTCTTAATTGCTTCAGTGAGCATGATGGGGTTGAATCCTTTCACCCAACCTTTCAGAGGTTCCATCAACCCATCCACAAACACAATCAATCGCCTCTTCGAGATATCTGTTACCAGCACGAACAATCTCTGGAATTCTATAATATAACTGTCAACTTATTTGAATTGCTTCAGTTGCGCTAACTCCTTAAAATTAAGTTCTGGATCTTTCCTGTCGAATTGGTCTATCAGTCTCTCCGTGAATTCAGCATAGGAGGTTATTTGATCGTGGCCGAGGGTAACCATTCCGTGATGCCACCATTCATGTGTGATCCCTTCCAGGTGAAGCGCCACAAATTTGATTGCCTCATCCTTCGGCATTGGGTTAAGCTGGAAATGTGTCTGCCTTCTGTACCCATGCCCATGTGGATGTTGATCCAAATCCATCTAAGGATAACAAGTTTACATTGCCTATCTTCCGTTTGAGGTCAACGTTGTAATAGCCATGACTGTTGCCGCCCGAATATCTCATTCGTAGATCAGCATAATCTCTGAAGGATGTCTCCTTCGAGATTCGCTTTCTTCCAGTCTTGCATTTGTTGCTCCTGCATTTCTTGGAAAGAGGGCTCTCGCTCTCTCCGAGGTGCTTTAGTTCACGGTGAAAATGTCGGCATCGTCAGTCAAGAATGTTGAGCGTTTGCTCTCCCTGTGATGGAATTATTGTCGTGCCCATTTTGTTCTTTGTTTGTCTTCCCTTCCGCCAATCTCTGTAAAGTCTCATCCATGACCCGTTGTCGTTCTTTTCCTCTGACCATGGTGTCATTGAGTTGTGCTTGACTTCTGGTTAGCTCCCTTAACAGTCCCATGACTTTCGCGGCAAGAACCTGTGGTTCCCCCATCCTGTCAATAGAATGGTACCTCCTTTTGGTGTAAACGCGCATCCACAACTTGACAAGCTAGCAAGATCACCAGCTCTAATACCATTGTAATGTTTTGTAGGCCTCCTCAGTCGTACGGCAATTCACTGTAGGCCTCATGATGGTATGGCGGAGATCACACACAATCTTGGTGGTTAACGTTAACACCAAGCAACATTCAAACTCCGCAAGGTATGTATGCTTGCACCCTCCTCCACCATACAACAATGCCAAGTATGCCTACGTACAACACAACACCCTTATCACGACGTACGACACGGCCTCTCCCTTCGTACGACACAGCCTCCCCCAATCATTTGCGTATAGTCACGACACCACAGATACACAGTCGTACGGCCACGTATGGGAGCCTACAGCAATCAATCCACCATACAGTGGAACTATGTTGTTGTACGATTGTGAATGAGACCGTACGGTCACCTCTCGGCCTTGTTGTATGATCAAGAGACCTTACAGCCTTAATGGCCCCTTTCGCATGGATTGTATAGTCGTCGATTTACCTTGGTATGGTAACAAATTGGATGCAAGTATTGAAATGGATATAGAGAACAGTTTTTAACTCTATGCATAAATACACAAATCTAGAAATTCGCACATGCAAGAGGAAATGTATTTAATAATGATAGCACTTCCTATTACAATGATTTCAGACTAAGAGCAGAGCAAAATAGGGTGAGGAGTTACTCGCACTGAAACTGCATATGCCAAGTAGGGAGGGTCTTTCACCTCCGAAATGGAAGACAACTGAACTCCAACTGGAATTTGCAATCACAAATCAAATATCAAATTTGCATCCCTACAACAACAACTAACTCGGCCTTATATATGGCTTCGGGGAAACTTCCCGAAGGATTACAAAAAGTGCCAACACAGCCAACACGCTACCCACAATAAAATAAAAAAAGGGCCCGAGAGATAATAAATTTAATTTCAGGGCCATAAATACAAAATTATTAAATTAAATTATTTAATAATATCGGGGACATTACATTCTATCTGCATAAATAGGACAATTTTGTACATCTGCATTAATAGGATAGTTCTATATATACCTGCATTAATAAGATAATTGTACTACATTTGCATATCTCTGAAGTAATAAGCATTTTATAATTATCTGATTCGGCAATAATAGGTATATCGTTGGTTCAATGACTTAAAATAGAAAGTATGTATAAGATGTTAGGTATATTTATATTTTCTGACTATTGTAATCAACCATGGTAAGAAAATGAGGTGATTACAGTTGGGAGAATGATGATGAGGTCACCTTCTAGGCACACCACCTCATGGTTGTGATTGGGAAGTCCTCATGGGGCCAAAGGGGGGACGATGTGAAATGCCATTGGGCTTAGGAAGGATATACTTTCGAGGCACCCTATTGTGAATGATCCTCACAGACCATGTAATGTCCCGTACGGCCTACGACACTTCCCCAAACGGTCAATACCACCACACACGGACAGCACAGACCACCCCTGTACGACCAACGCAGGACCGTACGACCATCCTTTCACCGTACGCAGACAAGGCTCACCTCCAAACACGGACACACCACATCTCCGAACACGAACAAGGCAAACCTCCAGACACGAACACGAGCACGGACATGAACACTATGCGTACGTGTACACGAATGCGAACACAACACGAACGCGGGCGCGGGTGTGGACGCGGATGCAAGCGCAGCCTCGGACGTGGACATGAACGGGGGCACGAATGCGGGCGCAGATGTTGACGCGGATGCGAGCGCGGCCTCAGATGCGAGCACGAACGGGGACGCGAATGCGAGCGCGGGCACGGAAGTGGGTGCAGGCGCGGACGTGGATGCAGATGCGGACCCGGTCAAGATAAGGAACTTAGTGCTATCGATTTATGCTAGATCCAGACACAAGGTTTGATAAATTGCACAGTTATAATGGAGATAATTGCACAAACGAACAAATATGGAATTTCATACAAAATATATCCGCAATTACAATTACTGAGATTCACAGGCAGAATAGGGTGAGGGATGATTTCCACTGAAAATGCAAGTGCCAGAATAGGGAGGATCTTGCACCTCCGAAACGACAGATAAGCTGAACTCCAACTAGAATTTGCAAATACAAAGAAAATATGAAATTCACCATACCTACAACTACGCCAAACATGGCCTTATAAATGGGCTCTGGGAAACTTATTGAAGGATTACAAACGGGCTGACACGGCAACAACATAACTAACTAATAAATAAAAAGGGGGCCCGAAAGATATTATTATTATGTTTTGGGGCCATACAACACAATTTTAATTGAGTTATTTAATTATTTGGGGACATTACAGTCCTCCTTGCCCGGAGATTGCTTGACCTCAAGCAATCGCAAATTCGATCCTAGGAATCCGACTAGGGGTGGATCATGAATCTTCCCTACAGTCTTCTTCAATTGTGAGTCAGGTACCAAGTAGATTTTTTCATTGTAGCAGATGACATCATCAACAACCTTGTAGTTGTCATCCTATATTTGACCATCCATCAATTGGCATGCAAAGGTGTTCTTGGAGTACTCAACCAACAAATGAGCCTTCCAATCCTTTAAAATCTGAAACAATGGGCATATGGCAAACATCTTGAGTAAAGTATTGGCCACCACATTCTTCCTCACACCTTCAGTGTCAAAGTTATATGCTAGAATCTTATCTTGTCTAAAAATTGCCTCTTTCTTCACTGAAATTTCCCTTGGGCCTCTATTTGACATCCCTCTTAGCACCACCCTCTTGCCATCCACCCCAAAGGAAAACTCCATCTTCTTGAAACTTTGTGTGTACTGGTCGAGGGTCTTCATCCATTGAATACCCAATATGATATCTATATCATCCAAATCTATCACAAAGAAATCATCCATCACTGTATAGTTTCACATGGTAATGCTCAGTTGTGGAATCACATGAGTGCAGGGTAGTAAAGCGCCTCCTGCCACCTTGACCTCAAATCCCTCGTGCTCCACCACATGCAAGGCCCTCTTAGCAACAAGTGATGAATTGATGAAATTGAGTGTGGCCCCACTATCAAACATGACTAAGACTCACTCCCCCTAAAGTGTGTCACGGACCCAAAATATGTTACATTCGCAAGTTGCAGAAAGTGTAGCAATGGAACCTCCCCTTTATACAAGTGTGGCAATCCTCTCCGCATGATTAGTCTCTTCCTCTTCAAGAGCATTACTTCCTCCCTCATCATCAGGTACCACCTTAGTATAGTGAATCTTCCCTTTACCAAGAGAACGGTGACCCGATTCCCAAGGCTCTTTGCAAGTGAAACAAAGCTTCCTCCTTCGAAGCTCCTAACGAGTGCCCTCATCCATCGGAGGCTTCTTCTAAAATGGCTCCTTGTCTATGTCCTCCTGTGGGAGAGGTGGATGGGAATGTGTGTGACTCTTGGAGGATGAGGTAGCCATGTTATGTGTCGTCTTATATGCCTCTGTGAGCGTGTTGGGATTGAAAACTTTGACCCAACCCTTGAGGGGTTCCATCAATCCATCCATGAACAACATGACAAGTCTTCTCTCAGACATGTCGGTAGCCAACACTGACAACCTCTAAAATTCTAAAATGTAATCGTTCACCAATCCTATCTGTTTTAGTTGTGCCAACTCCTTGAAGTTGAGCTTTGGATCCTTCCCATCACAGCGGTCTATCAATTTCTTCATGAAATCTGCATATGAAGTGACTTGATCGTGACCGAGGGTGACCATCCCATGGTGCCACCATTCGTGAGCAACTCCTTCCAGGAGAAGTGCTGCAAATTTGATTGCCTCATCTTCGGGCATTGGGTTGAGCTGGAAGTAGGTGTCTTCTTTTTGTACCCATGCTCATGCTGATGTTGTCCCGGTCCCATCAAAGGATGACAAATTTATCTTGCCAACCTTCCATTTGATATCATTGTTGTAGTAGCCACGACTATTGTCGTCCGAGTAATTCATTCGAAGATCTACATAATCCTTGAAGGATATATCTCCCTCAAGATCCACATTCTTCCAGTCTTGTCTCAACTGCTCTTGCAAATCCTGGAAAGTGGGCTCTTGCTCTCCGCGAGGTGCTTCTGTTCTCTGGGGAAATGTCGGCGTCAAGGGTCAAGAATGTGAGCACTGTGTGTTTCCAGTGACCGAATTTTTGCCATGTCCATTATGGTTTCCATTTGTTCTACCTTCTGCCAATCAATGCAATGTCTCCTCCATGAGATGTTGTCGTTGTTCCCCTCTGACCATGGTTTTGTTAAGCTGAGCTTGGCTTCTAGTTAGCTCCTTTAGCAGTGTCATTCAGTGGCAGGATCCTATGGTTCCCCCATTCTGTCAACAGAACGGTACCTCCTTGTGTATACCCACATCCACTAACTGATAGGCTGGCAGAATCACCAGCTCCGATACCACTATAATGACCCATACGGCCTACGACACTTCCCCCCAAGGACAGCACAGGCCACCACCGTACAGCCAACACAGGCCCTTCACCACACGACCTTCCTTTTACTGTACGCAGACAAGGCACACCTCTAGACGCGAACAAGGCAAATCTTCGGATACAGACACGGCACACCTATAGGCAAGACACCTACGAACACGGGCACGGACGCAAATGCGGGCACGGACGCAAATGCAGGGACGGATGCGAATGCGGATAAGGCACACAGACGCAGACGCGGACATGGACACGAACACGGACAGAGACGCGAACATGGACGCGGACGCGGACGCTGACATGGACATGAACGCGAACACGGACACGGAAAGAGCCGCGGAAGGGGGCCCGGACTTGGGCACAGGCACGGACGCAGACGCGAACATGGACTGTAATGAGCCTAACCGGGCTCGAGCTAAACAAATGGATTGTTTTTGAAATAACGAAGGGAAAATCTTACCAAACAATATTTTAATCAATTTCGAGTGTCACATTTGCTCAACCAGCATAAGTGTTTCCATGCTATGAATTATTTAACGCCTATATTCATATTCACTTTGCAAGTAACATATGCATTTTTATTAAAATATAAATGTATGGGACTGAATAACGTTTTTCCTTTTATTGATAATTATTTATGCTAATGCCTGTAAGATCACATACAATATTATTGGGAGCTGATAAATACCATTCATTCACTCTTGATGAGATCACGCCAAATACTCCTCTTCTAATGCCTGGAGTATATCCCTGCTGGTCATATGAAGTGCGGCACCCTCAGCATGTCCGCTGCTCCCAGTATGCAGGTCGTGTTCCAGACTGTGGTGCCGGAATTACCAAATGGACTCCCCACGCAATCCTGGACAGTTGCAATGATCGCGCTGGCCGCAGATTAGCCAACTCCCTCACGCGTGCAGACCCACGGGTGTGACTGCTATCCGCAACTGATGTGTATGGCTGCGATAGGATAGAATCCTAAACGCACCAGCAGATTATGAGTACTGCTGCGCAGCAAAGGCTCCTTCAACCTATGCGAATTAATACTTCTCATTCCCCTGTGATGATGATGATATCGACCTCTAAGCAGGTCTCAGTTCAAATTGTTTGAATTTTCCAGAATTCAGAACCTCTTCATATACAACAGCACGAAGGTAAACAATCGATCTTACAACAGCGATCGATGGATTTATTAGATCAAGAAGAATCAGTCTTCCAAACTAATTTGACCCTTTAGCTAGGGCTCAGATAGTTAGGAACAATTCCCAAGAACAATTTTCAATAATCAATATTCGATGATCAGCACTAAGAATGACTCTGTATTAATAACTCCTCGGACGCCATAGTTTCCAAAAAGATATACCAGTTAACCAGTCTCTGGAATAGCAACTTCCAATTTATTATAATAATAAAGTATTATTATAATAATAAAATTTTATTATTATTTAATAACATATCGTTATTAATTAACATTAATTAATTAACCAATATGCAATCCAGTGATAAAACCTGCATCCACTGCTGATCCTGCCAGACTGACAGAGCCATCCACTGCATTGCCAAAATTAGCACTGCCAAAAATAAACTTACTATAAACAGTAAGTCCCCAATCAAAGAACTATACAGACTAAACATTGTCTAGAAAACTGACCACTGTTGATACTGCCCTGCCAAAAAGGGAAATTGACTTACTAAAAATAGCAAGTCTGCCAACTGGAACCCTCAAACCCAGGCATCAGCTCACGAGGGTCGTGATGATGAGCTGACCAAGCCACTGCCAATACCTGCTAAAGAGGGGGTCATCACAGTCCACCCTTCCCAAGATTGCTTGTCCTCAAGCAATCCCTAAGCAACTGTATATCACAATCCACTTGGATCCCAAGGATGAGCCTGTGTAATATCATTGTCGTGCACAACAAGCCCCTGTAGTACCAACACCCAAATCACTGACATCAAGGACATCATCCGAAGACTAACTGTAGGTGTCGATGGGAGAAATAACTCAGCGGAACTCAGCCCCACTGAGACACCAATTCTACCAATACCTGCATCCCTTCCACCGCCACCAACCTCTGATAAACTGTCCCGGGCGTATCGACACTGCAAGTGGTCCAACTTACAACTGCCAATTCCATCTGCGAAGGATGGTACTAATCCATCCCATAATGGATGGTAT
>MU224406.1:12541-36286 GCA_018584345.1 Thuja plicata | reverse complement strand
TGGAGAAGTATTGATTGGTGGATTGAAGTTTAAATTGGATAAATTTTTGAGCCCACTGATTCACCCCCCCCCCTCTCAGTTATTACTAACACACACAACATTAAAAACATGTTATAAAAGGGTCTTTAGTTGATTTAAAGTACAGTCATAAAAGGGAGTTAGAAGAGAAATATTGAAAATTTAAATTTTAGACTAAAAGGAGAAATTTATGACTACAAGACCACCTTATGACTGTGTACTTATTGTGATATAAACTAATAGTCAATTCCAAGTGACAAACAACTAAATGGAGATAGTTGCATAGATACATGTGATTTGATCATGAAATAAGATAAATATATAAGAGTATGTGTAATTGGATTTCATTAATAATTTTTTTATTAATACAAGATTTATTTAGGCCTATGGAGCTCCACCCTATACTACACAAGTGAAAAATGAGCCTCTCATTTACAATTAAGACTTTCAGCTAAAAAGAAATTATAAAGGTCATCCATATAAAATCATCATTTTTTTCACCTGATCAAATATTTAACATAACTCTTATTTCATATCCTCCAATTGTTATGATTTAAGCTCTTTCTATTGCAAATATTTAACATAACTCTTATTTCATATCCTCTACATAATCTTTTGTATAATATTTTTTCTTTATCCTCAAATTGTTATGATGTAAGCTCTTTCTATTGCACTTCCTTTAACAAATTCCCCATGATAGTCATACAAATCTAAAATTTTGATTGTAATTAAAATTTTATACTGAAGTAATTAAATTCACAAGAATTATTGAGAACTTCTTTAGCATTTTGCTTGATCCACTAAATCTCAGATCTTGTACTGTTGTATCTTCTCTTTTGATTTGCATGCTCTTTATAATTATTAATCTTTTGTAGGTGTATTAATATCTCTTGATATATTTCCTTTGAATGCTTTGCATGATCTGTAACCTTAATACTTCTATGCTCTTCATTGAATTTTCTCAAATCAATAATATTTCATTACTCTAACTATACATAATTTAAAATGGCATCTCTCTTATACTTTTGTTTACCAAATTAGTACGTAAAAAAATGTTTTTTTAGCAATGCCAAATACCAACTAATTTTTTTTTCACTTGATAAATACCTTAATAAATTTCTTAAACTTATATTTACATCTTATATTTGTTTATTTATGGATAGTATCCTAAAGTAAAGCTTTTATTAGGGAATAAATTGATTGTGCACTCCTCTTCTCTAAAATCTTCAATACACTACCCTAATAGTTCCTCACAATGCTTCTTCTTTGCCTCTTCCTCCTGGTCAATCTGGGATGGTTGTTGTAATGGATAAAGCTATGCAAAAACTCTTGATGCAGTGTGAATGGTCAGACATCTTTGTATGAACAAGTTTTGGCATTGGCGGTGAATATTCCTTTGCTTATTGTTGTGGTTTTACTAAAAGGTGCATGTTTCAAGTGTGTTGTTTGAAGGTTTGAAAGCACATGTTGATAATTGACATTAAACATTCTTATTTAGGGAGTTGTGGAAATAAAACTTGTTTGTTATAGAAAGCATCTTAGTTACTAAATCAAAAAAAGGCATAAATCAAGATTTATTCAAATGCAGGATGTAGACAATTCCCCCTACTTATAACAAGGCATGGAATAAAAAAAGATGGAAATATGAATTAATAATGTAGAATGGTAAGAGGAATGGATGAAGACCCGAAATGTGGTCAGATTTGGCTTATTACATATAGTACTTGTGATCATGTTTTCGCCATGGTATTTGCTAGAGATGATTTTTATTTTTGAAATTTTCATAAGTTTCGTTGTTAAACGTGATGTCCATCAGTGAGGTTTTTATCATGGTGACTTTACTATTTTTTAGAATTTGTTAATTAGGATATTTTTCAAATTAAGCATTGAAGTGCTTGAGATTCACAATGTTGATTGGTTTTTCAAGCTCTTGACCCTTAGGCATAGCTAACTAATATGGTTATGAACCATACCTAATAATGATGACATATGGGCTCAAACGATTAGGCTTAAATTTAATCTTCTTGTCTCTATCCTAAAGATTTTTTTTGTGAAGGACAAGATCAATACTATTAAAATCTAAAGCTCTAATCTTCATGTTACAACTATGATGGATGTAGTTATGATATGACTAAAGGTGATTAAGGGCATTGAAGCATCGTTCATCCTAAATTATAACTCATGCAAACATGTTCTAAAAAGAATCCTCTTCCAAATTAATGAATCTAGTAAGGTACTATCTAATCTTCTTTGATATAATATATTGCAAAGGATGTCATAAATGATGGATAGAAATTTTGCATTATGTAAGGGATATGTTGGGTGGTAAGGTTTGATTCTGAGGGTATTTGTATATGTCACAATATCATAGGATTGGGACCAACAAGTTCATAAATGAACTCTCATTCGAAGATATTGTATGTGGGGACCAAATAGTTTTTGATTAAAAATTCATAGTATTGAATATTTTTTGGCATATTTGCAAGGGATTCATTTATGTCCTTGACATGTTCTCCTTTGTTATTGATTCTTGGTACTTATTCTTCTATTTAAATATTGATTACAATATAGATTATCTTTGGATTGGTGTTTATACCCACATCGACCTCTTGTGTCTTTTACTATGAGTATTGATTAGCACTATGAAAATATTAAGGGAATATCAAATTCCTTGTCTATTGACACTTTAGAGAGTTTTTTATTAGTAGACATATCATTTTATGACTATATTTAGATTTTTATTTTTATACTATTTTGTTCTTAGATTAATTTTTTATACTTTTTGGACTAAGGAACTTGATTTTCTCCCTGAATAGATGTTGAATCTAATTCTATGTTGAAAATGTTTTGTGGTCACTTGTTGGAATACCTTCATAAATTACTCTGAATTCAATTATAGCTTCATCATTTTTCAAGATGTCTAAAGACATACAACATTGTTGGTTCCAAGTGATAATTTTTGGATGGATAAGTAGAAGGTGTAGGGTGGGCATAATGGTACAACTATTTAAATTATAAAAAAGGATGGTGAAATTAATGATGGAGTCTTCTAAATCATGTTCTTTGGCATGTTTAACATATTTTGAGGGTTTTCATCCATTAATTTATATTAGATCTTAAGAATTCACTTTCCGTTGGATATGAATTATTAACTTGAATAACTCATGACGAACCAACTCTTGAACTCCCCAAGATAAGGTTATTTATTAATAAAATTTTAAAATATTAGAATTGAACTCTGCAAGTATCTTTTGCATCTTCCTTAGGGTTTCCTTATTAGGTCTCCCATACATTATTGTCATACTGCATTGATTGCGAGAATTTAGGTTTTAATAGAGGCGGACAATTCTGGCTCAGCAATTGCTACTAGTGTTGAAGTGTTGGCTATTAGCGCTAATTGATCCGCCAAGCAAGCGTCCCATGAAATTCGTCCCCAATTTTTTTCACCAGGTAAGTCTTCTACCCCTGATGTGGTTTTTCCAGTGTCAAATTTTGATCAGACTTGTAACTAGTTAGAGAATCATCCTCTTATTGGTTATTTTGTTGGTAGAATTCCATCTAAGAGTGTGCTTAAATATTGGATCACTAAATCTTGTACCCCTCATGGGGTCCACCTAGATGGTGTCCACAACCTTACCAAAGGTTTTTTCATTTTTCGCTTTGGTAACCCATCACATGTTAACAATGTTCTCAAGCATGGTCCCTGGTTTGTTCGCATATCCTTGTTAGTTTTCTAGCCGTAGTCTAGAGATTTTACTGTCTCTAATGATAAGAAACTAAAAGTACCTATTTGGGTCAAATTTCATGGTTTGTCTTTTCCTTGTTGGCATTTCCTGCAAAATATAGCTCAATCGCTTGGTCGGGTTATTTGTTTGGAACCCGACCATTTATATCATGCTCCCCCTTAGAAGAGGGTTTGTGTAGAGGTCGATCTTTCCCAGGACATTAGTGAGTCCTTAGAAATCTAGATTGGAGGGCGCTCTTTCACCCAAAAGGTAATATATTTAAATTTACCCAATACTTGTTTTTGTTGCCACTCTACGGATCACAAATTAAGGATTGTCCTTTGGTGGCTTCTCGACTAAGGTTTCTTCTTAAGGAACCAGTCGCTCCTCATCCCACAGAGGCTAATAAAGTAGAGGTATCATGGACTACAATGGTTTGCTAGCAAAAACAAGGAATGACAACTTAACCTAAGAAGGCTTCTGGTAATTCATTTACTCTAGCAAAGACAACCAAGGTCATTTCACATTTTATTTCTTAGGGGACTTCTCCAGCCTCATCGTAGTCGATGATAAAACCTCTGACCATCTCCATGGATCATTTGCATCTTCTCGCTTCACCATCTACTTTAATAGATTTCAATGGCTCTTTCCACCATCGCTCTCGCAGCCCTTCTGGCCGACAAACTTGACATTGCAGGGCCAGGGAAGCATGCGTTTTTGCCAGGTTACCTTTACCCAAATGTCAACTCTAAGTCATCCTTCTTGTGTAACAACTTCTCCTCACTTGGGGATGAGGACACCATGAATGAAGGTTTTTAATAAATTTTCTCTCTTGGAATGTCAGGGGTCTTACAGACCTCCCCAGAAAATATATTGTCAGAGATGTTTGTCATCAATTTCCTCAGACACATGTTTTATGCCTTCATGAAATTAAGATTGTAGGATTTCTTCTTTCTCTTGTCTGCAGAGTCATTTTGCCCCAGAGTTTAGTTTTCTCATCCTCCCACGAGGTTGGTAGAGGAGGGGTAGTTACATTATTGGCTCTATGCTAGAAAAATGTCATTATAGACCATGGAGAAGACCCTATGCATAGGCTGGTGTGGATTCTTTTTAATATTAATAATCACCACTTTGGTGTTATTAATATTTATGCTCCCAATAATGTTGTGGAAAGAATTTTTTTATGGTGATAGATTGTTGATTCAATGCCAACTGCCACTTGGGTTTTATATGGTGATTTTAATATGATTGAGGTGGCTTCTAATACAGATGGCATTTCATCTTTTCACTAGACAACTGGAGAAAGAGATGCCTAGTTTTATATGCGTAATAAATTGGGTCTTTTTGATCCCAATCTCAATCATCATCTCCCACATGCGGCCTAGCATACCTAAACCAATTATTGAGTTGGTTCTGACAAGGTTTTTAAGAGGCTTGATCGTGCCATGATCTCCTCTCAATCTTTTTTTTTCCTTTGGGACTTCCCAAGATTTTCTAGTTTTTCCTTTGCCAAATATTACCTTGTCAGACCATCTTCCCATTAAATTTTGTATTGAATGGACTGGTCACCAACCACATTCCTATCTGCCACCTTTTTTTCTCAACACATCATTCCTCAATCATCCCTCAACTCTGGACCACATAAAGAATGGTTTGATCCTTCAAACTAGGCCCACTCAATTGTAAGGGTGGAATGTAATCATTACTTGCACTGCGCACTTTCTCTGCTTGTATGGAAAACAATTGGCTTATTTCTGTCATCAGTCCTATGCTAGAACTACCAAGGATTTGCATGTAGTAGCTAAAAATTTGGTAGCTCATCCTTTCTCCCAAGAATTATAGCTTAAGGTGGCAAAAATATGTCATACAAAGCATGTTATCGACACTTATTTTACTAGGGGAGCTCAAATAAAGGCACGTCTTCATTGGTTGAAAGTGGGAGATCATGCTAGAAAATATTTTTTCTCTTCACTACATCCTAGGCATTCCAATTCAGGGATTAAAAGGATTGAGCATGGTAACTCAATTCTCACTGAGATTCTTGATATTTTGCAAGCTTTTGTTGCGCACTACAAAAAAGTTTTCATATCCCAAGATTCTACTCCTGCCTCTCGTCAAACCTTCGAGGATTGCTTAGCTTGTGTTCCCAATTGTCTCTCACACTCTCAACAAGTTTTTTGTGATAAGGATTTTTCTATTCATGAACTTAGGGAGCCTTCCTTATCCATGGCTAACTATAAGTCCTTAGGGTGTGATGGTTTTTTGAGTGAATTTTATAAGGCCTTGTGGGATATTTTAGGGACCGACCTTGATAATGTCTATTTAGAAGCATTGCATACTGGTACCTTAGGTGATCAAATTAATAGAGGAAATATTAAATTCATACCTAAATCTGGCGATCCTGGGGACATTTATAATTGGCTCCCTATTACATTTCTCAATGTCTCCTACAAAATCATAGCAAAGGTCTTGTCCCTAAGAATTCACCATCTTCTTCCCCAATTTTTTTGCCTTGAGAAAACAAGCTTTATCCAATCAAGGTTCATCCTGGATAATATAATTGCAGTCTAGAAAGGTATGGAATGGGCTCGCCAATCTCGTCAAGCCACTATTTTCCACAAAATTGACTTTGCCAAAGCCTATGACTGTATTGAATGACCTTTTATTCTTTCCATGTCGTCTGCTTTGGGAATCAATCCTTATTTTATGTCTTCTATTAACATGCTTCTTTCATATGTTAATGCTTGCATCGCCATTAATGACAACCGTTCCTCTTCTTTTGGTTTGCATCAATCTATTCGACAGGGTTGCCCTTTGGCTCCTACTCTTTATGTTTTAGTAGTAGAAGGTTTTGGTTACTTGTTATCTTCTACTATTTCTGTTGGTTGTGTTCATGGGATTTCCTTACCCAATTCCACCTCCCACCTTGTCAATGGTCACTTCATCTATGACTCCTTCCTCACTCTTATTGAGGATGAATCCAACGTTCAACATTCTCTTCATTGCCTTGACATTGTTTGTTTGGATTCTGGTTCATCTATTCAATGGCATAAGACTCTCTTCTTTCACCAATATTTCCTACCACAACCATAATGGATGTTGTGCTATAATGAGCAATAGATACAACACAACCAGGTCTTTCATTTCCTCAACATTCCATTTGCCTTTCAGGCTTTGCAGCTAAACTTTGGAATGTTGTTTGGCAAAGATCGAGACCAAGATAGCATATTGGATTACCAAACCTCTCTCGCTAGCAGGAAAATTCTATGTCTACTCCAAGATTTTGGCTGCTACACATGTTTGCTACTCTTTCTGTTGGTCTCCCTCAAAAGTAGCTTATGCTAGATTAGAGTGCCTTCTCAGAGATTTTCTATCAGCCTCGGATACCCAAAAACATGGCTTTCAATGTGTGGCCTAGGATTATTGTTTCCTCCCTCATCAATTTGGTGGACTTGGCCTAATTTACACGTACAAACAAGGTCAAGATCTTTGTATTAAGTGGATAGTTTTTAGCCTTTTTGGCGAAGAGGCTTAGAATGTTTTACTACACCATTATATTTCATTTGCCTTTCCTTTCCACCGTCCATCTTGGAAAGATTTGGGCTTTCAAAATTTTCTTCTTACGTTAGGCCCTATGCAAATTCAGGGTTCCTTTGTGGCCAAAATCATTTGGCATGCATGGGAGGCTACCAAGCCTTGGTTATGATGGCATGACTCTGGTTTCCATGATGGCCTCTCTTTTAACCTACAAAATCTCTAGTGTTCACCTTTAATTTGGATGCAAGGTCTCCCTTTGGCCAGAGTTTCAGGTCTCCATGCTTTGCATCTCCATCATCATAACCTGTGCACTCCACGAGACCTCTTCAGTTGAGAGACAATGTCCATTCAAAGATGAGAGTATGCTTGTACACATTTTGGTCTTTCTAGGCAAGACAAGAGACTTTGAGCTTTTGGTTTCTCTTTTTCCACTAGAACTTTTGCACAATATTGGCATTACCAGTCTCACTCCGTGGTGGAATGACCGATTTTGGTACCCAGACACAACTTTTGAAAGATATCAACCTCGACAAGGTTACCTTTGGCTTTCTTGCCACTTGCCTATGGTGGAGGTTTTGAATCAAAGATAACATATCCAATCTTCTCATTATACTGGGAGATTGTGTTCTATTACTATTTGATCCACTATTATAGAACCTAAAATTGCACATTTCAATTGGTGTTTTTATTTTTCAAGGGTTACCTTTAGGTTCTCGGCTTCACTATCTGGGTATTCTAGATCCTTGTTGCCCTTTTTGTCATCAGCCTGAATCTTTTTTCCACCTTTTCTGGTTCTGTCTGCAGGCTCAAAACTATTGGGTCTAGATTCATAGTTTTTTTCATCATTTCTCTCTTCCATGTTTACTTGGCCTCTCATTCTTTTTGTTGTTCACCCAACTCTTCCATTTCCTATCCTGAAAATTTGGCACACTTTTAGAATGGAAATTTTATTTAAAATTTAGAAAGAAAGAAAGTCATCTCTTTTCTCAAATACAATTATTGATACTAATGTATCCTTATTTGGTAAATCATATATTTGTAATAATGTTATGCTTCAGATTCAAGTCCAAGCAGATAAGGTTGCTCTTGAGGTTTCTCATTTGCAGGAGCTTCTTCAACATTAGGCAATGCCCCATGTACTGTGGCCAGAGTTCCATCAGATGCGTCTACTTCTGGCGCTCCTTCCCACTCTCATGGGTGGTGCTAATGCCATAGTTGTTCTAGTCACAGGAGAGATTCATAGTCTCAACCCCACAATCAACAGTTCCCTCCACGTCGTCACTCTCCCCGTATTTCGTAGACTCTAGTTCGTCACCGAGATTACCCTATATAGTCAGAAAATGGAAGAAATTTCATGGTAGACTAGTTTAGCCTTCTAAGTAAGTGGTTTGGGGTCATGTCAAGCACCTTGAATGGGTTCCTGACTTTGATCTGGCTTTTTCCCCTTGTTTTGCCCCATTTCCACTTTTTCCAACCTATTTCTGGCACCCCAGACTAAAAAACTGGAACTTTGGCCTCAAGGTCAAGGTCAAAATTTTTGGGTCAAGGTCGACCTTGACCTTGACCTAGGTCACAATTGACTTTTTCCAGGCCTGGGATTCAAATTTCAAAGTTTTAGGGTTTCCAGATGTTGAACTTTGGAAAAAGTTAATTCCCACTTCTAGGTCGGGTGTTTCGGTCTTTGAAACAAAAAATATTAAATTATATTCAATATAGGTCCTCTTCTAGGGGCATGGGTCCAATTGGAATTTAATTCTCCTATGTTGGCCTCTCTAGAAGATTGTGCCCTAGTTTCATATAAAAGGAAGCTTTCTCCTCTCATTTTCTCTAACCACAAGAGCAATCAACAAGCTAAGACTTGATAATCATCATTGCAAGAATTAAAATACTTGAAGAGTGAGAACCAAAGGTGAAGAAGCAAGATTTGAAGCAAGCCATGTAGCCATTGAAGCATTCATCCTTTCTCAAGCACTTCTCAAGCACTCATTTTCATCAAGGAGATCCATTGGTGGCTATTGAAGGATTCAAGCTCCATGGAGCCCTCTTGTTGAAGATTTCTCCATCTACATTACTCCAAGCCTCTTCCTATTCAAGAACCCATTCAAGACTGGTGTTGAAGATCTACAAGAAATTGATTGAAGACATCCCACATTCTACATTCTACATTCTACATCCTTTTTTGTGCATACATACTTGTGGACTTCTACAAGTAAGGTGAATTTGTTCATTTACTTTGTTTTACTTATGCAATTTCAATTATACTTTGAGGTTAATTCCAAAACTGGGGTTTGACCAAGGCAAACCCCTCCCCCAAAAAAACAAACCATTTTTCTTGCAGGTACAGGTTCAGAACAATAGATCGGAGTACAGATCTGGATACCCTTTTTGGCAAACTTCCGGGATCCAAAAATACAATTTTAGTCTAAGACTTTTTAGGTCAATTCTGCCCTAGGTTGGAATCAAAAATTCTAGGTCAATGGTGACATTGACTTGAGGGTACAAATCAAAACTGTGTCAAAATGAAAAAAAATTTATGGGTTTTGTTCAAATCTCTGCATTTCTATTCCAGATCTGGTCTTAGATTTTCCAGAAACTGAGTGAAGATCCCTGAAAAATAGCATTCTTCATATCTGCAATATTTCAGGGTTAGTACTTTTCTCCTATATATTTCAATTAAAGTTCTTAATCTATTGCACATTCAAATAAATAAACGGGTACTTAAGATCTTCCTTTTTGTTCTTGTTTCCAAATAGTTGATTCATTTATGCATCAACTTCCATTTTGGATTAATCAATTTGGATCTTTCATTTGTATATCTAAGGATAGAAGGAGAGCATTTTATTTACCCCTACATTTCAATAAACAAACACAAAAATCATTCTTTCAAATATAATATAGGATAATAGCAAACCCTAAAATCAAACATATCCATTTTCTTATATTACATACCCTTCTGGTTGGGGACCACCAACAACCACTTCTGGTTGTTAGACCTAACATCAAATTACTGAGAAGGGAGTGAATCAGTAATCTACAAAATCAACCAGCCTTACAACCACTTAAACTTTAATCACCATTCACAAGATTCACCTTAATAACAGTAAATGAAAACTTAATCATCCAAAGATCATCCACAAATTTGACACACATATTTATCTCTTAGAAACCCAAATAGAGAAAAAACCAAGGTGAGGATTAGTACCCACTAAAATAATGTACTCTTATGAAGTATGGCCTGTTAGGAGCTTAATCTTGTTAGGAGTTTACAACAACACTGTTAGGTGCTACTTTGTTAAGGGATTTACCTTAGGCCTACTAGAACCTTTACCTGTTAGAGGACTCAAAAACACAAGCTAATGTGTCACCTTGTTAGAGGATTTACAATAGAGATCTATTAGGATCTACCTTGTTAGGGTATTTCAACTATTGTAACTATTAGGGAACAACAACAATAATGATCTCCAAAATAGCACTACCTCTGCTTGATCAGATCCACTGAAGCACACAATATCTTATGAGAATACTTCACTCTTTCCTGACTTGATTGCAACTTGCACCTTGAACCACACTTGCACAATACACATCAACACACTTTGCATTGAACTTGAACCATTATATAATGAACTATTAAGTCCATCGCCTTGATCAAATGCTAAAATGAAATTAGAAAGAATATCGCTCAAATCGAATGAGCCTAACAACAAAATTAAATACACAAAACATATTTCAAAGAACGCATCGACCTATACAATGATTTATAAATGAAATTGAGCCAAATAGTCAAACATGTTTTGACTATATAATTAAACTTCCTCCAGAATCTTCTCCACATGATAATATCGATCAATGTGATGCCAAATCATTACCTCTCATCATGAATACACGTCATTAGATCATAAATCATTTATCATTAATCACTGCCACAACAATACCGATCACTCATGTACAAGATCTGTCATCGGTAGCTCAATAACTTAAGCACTTAACTTATTGAATAACATTGTTTCCATTCACCAATCACTTAACCTTCTTACCGATCACTCAAAGTAGTTATGATTGCAATTGTAGCATCTAATCACTGTTGAACACCATAAACTATGACTATATCACAAGACATATCATAGATTTGACAAGACATTCAAATCATCTATCATCTGTCATCAATTGCTCTAGCAGTTGTACTATTAAACTTCATCTGATTACAAATCTCACATAAACTTACTTCAACAGTAGCGATCATACATTTGACATCCAGAGACATAACTAGGTCTCTCTTAAATATAGCAACCAATGAAACTCATCATTCATTACAAATATGCTTGACAACATACTTGGAACACAAAGTCAATAGTTGACATCAATGACAATATAATATCTGATCATCATGTAATCAAATCACTATGTCTTCATAAAAAAAAACTTACCATAATTGCATATCAAATATGCCAACACTAGTCGGCCAATGGATGGAACCATAGGTTGCACCTCAACGAAAGGTTTCCCTCAGCTGTCTTTGGCTATTTCGCCCTGCAGAGATGAGGACGACGAAGAAACTGCAGATGGATGGACTCTTCCAGACCCTGAGCCTTCTCAAATTTCCGGTTAGGGAGACATGAACGACAAGCAAGGCCTCTGCCTTCCTCTTCCAATGCTCTAGCTGCTTGAGGGATTCTCTTTTAATACTTTCTGTTTGGTATTTTATGGGCAATGCCCATATGACAATCTGGTTTAGGGCTTGGCCCTTTTTTTTAATAGTTAAGTTTGAGAGTTGACTAGGTTTCCTCTAGAAATTTCTTATGTTACTCTTGGACTCTTCGATGATTAATTAAAAATTTTGGTGCAGCATTTACATTAAAAAAAATATTAGGCCAAGATAAATAATAAATGTTCTATTGTTACTTGATATTGTAATTACTTGTGATTGGTTTGTTCTAATTATTATATTATAATTTCATGTCATTACTTTGTCAAATAGTAGTTAGTATGCCCTCATGTATAAATAATTTATTATCAATTGACAATTTTTTTATAATTTCTAGAGGAAGTTAGTTGATTTTTAGGCCCAATTTGGTATCATATTGTGTCATTTGGCATGGACTCTTAAAAATAATATTGAACTTATAATTTGTAAGAAGAGTGAGATTATTTCAATTTTTTAAATTTTTGTTCAGTAATTACTAGATTCCATTTTATAAAAAATACGTTTCTACAATGTTGCAACGGTGGAATTTTGTTGGCATTACGATTCATTAAAACCTTGATGACATATATAATGGGTGATTCTTAGTGTATACTAGGTTGGAGGCATATTTTTCCCTTGGTGATCAATCATCTAATAAGAAACACAAGATCTCTTATGCAAATATGTCACAAAAACCACCAACTTCTTCTTTATATTTTATAGTTGCAGGTAGGGCTTTCTAAAATGAAATTAGTTGTAAGGGTTATAATGAACTAAGGTTTTTACATGTTCCTTCATCTTGGACAAGGCCAGAAGAGAGGGTCAACTAGTGCCCCTTAGGGTCTGATGGTAGTGATGCAAGAATGAACTTAGCGTGACATTTTGACCCCCTCTCTAGTCTTTATGCCTCTTAAGGAATTCAAGTCATTTCATTTTGTTAGTGCCCCTTAGAAAGTGGAGCTTGGAAATGATATGATGCATGAGGTATCAAAAACTAAAGCCTTTTTTTTGCAAAGCATGGCCTTATTGGTATATTAAAAGAGTTCTAGCCAAACCTATTTGAGATTCACTAATGGATTTTAGATGCTTAGAACCCAATCTTAGAGGGAGATATTCAAATCTACCCTTGTGTACAAGGTTTTATTTTGGTAGTCTTTGATGACATCAAGGAATATAACTATAAATGCTATTATGAGAGACATTTTCTTATGTTGAAACCCTAAAATCCCCCGTTTGATCCTGCCACCAAATTGTTTTCTACAATTCCTAAAAAAAAGAATCTTGAACCTACTACTTCAATTTTAGTTCAAGAATTACTTTGAATCTAAGAAATTTGCTAGGGACATATTTAGAGGTTGGTGAGGGATTCACAAACTATTTGTACACCACATATATATGCATCTTGGTAGTGATAAACATCACCAAAGATCTTCATGTCAACATCTCCCTTAGTAACAAAGGTGGGAGCTAAAATGAGATGATTGATTATGAAGGTATCCCCTTTTGACGCTGTAGGTGTTATAAAATTGGGCATCTAAGTACTCAATGTTTTAAATAGAAGATAGAAATCCAAGCTACTTGGTGGAGGTATGCTTCCCTCCACTGTTACTCAGTGGATCTAAAGAAGACTCTTATGAGGATGACAAAAACCTTTATTTTACTAATAACATGACTAATAAGGGAGATATTCCAAAAGACCTAACCATTAAAAAACAAGCCTCCCTATAGGCTACAATCACTTCCCCTTTTAAGGGGAAACATAGTGTTTAGGTTGTGATAAATAAATGGTTGGTAGTTGGGGATATGTCAAAGAGTTCCATAATTGTGTGGGACGAGGGTAGGACAAAATCATCATTAAAGCTAGAGGAGATCTAGAGTTTTGGGGATTTAGAGGAAAATTGGATGGTAATGCAAAGGAAAATGAAGAAGTATGAAGGTAGTTTCAACATGCTTCTTCACTCCCATTCTAAGTGTGGAGTGAAATCTAAGATTAAGTCTTTTGTGACACCTCAAGAGTTTTTTGTGTTTTATCTCATATATCTTGTTAAGGGGATGTTAGGTTTTGAATTATGGGAGGTTTTGTTTTGGGGACGAGGTTCCCCCTTTGTGGCCTCACCCAGTATGGACTAGTTTAAATTTTTTCTCTATTTAATTCAGGGTGTAGCCCCTCTAGTGCTATTAACTAATTAAAAATAATAAATTTTATTTTTAAAACTAACTTAATTTGATCTTACACATGATTAATTTAGGATTTTCAATTTGAGTCTTAAGAGTTCTCTTTCATTGGCTTTGAAACATAAGTTTGAACAACTCATGATGTGCCAACTCTTGAAGTCCCCAAGGTAAGCTTATATATTAATATAAGTTTCAAACAATGGACCAAGATATATAATAGTTGTTCTATT
This sequence comes from Thuja plicata, assembly GCA_018584345.1. Classification (NCBI taxonomy): domain Eukaryota; kingdom Viridiplantae; phylum Streptophyta; class Pinopsida; order Cupressales; family Cupressaceae; genus Thuja; species Thuja plicata. Next base: position 21,920 of record MU224406.1, on the reverse strand, counting down.
GCTATCCTAATATAGTAATTACTTGTGATTGGCTTGTTCTAATTGTGACATAGAAATTACTTATCGTTACTTTGTCAACTAACGATTCCTATTCCCTCATCTATAAATCATTTACTAATTTCTAGAGGTAGTTAGCTAATTTTCTAGGTCCAATTTAGCATTATATTGGTGGTTGACATGGAATCTAAATAATGTTGTTGAATTCATAGTTTGTAAGAAGAGTGAGATGATTTCATTTTTTTTTACATTTATTGTTTGGTAATTAATAAATTTTAGTGCTAAATTTTATTAATTTGATCTTACGCATGACTAATTTGCCTTGGATTTGTAATTTTAATTTTTAATTTAGTTGTTTTGCTCAAAGATACAATCAATTTTTATTTTTCTTATGACCTTTCTCACTTGAAATGTATATAGAATAATTTGATTCTTTTTTTATTTGTAAGATGGTTCAGTATATTAATTTCAAAAGATTCTTACAATTTTGTAAAGTGGCTTTTTCCCTTGGTATTCACTTCTTCTACCTAACCCTTGTAACTCCCTTTTAAAAAAATTGATTTGTTAATCAATCTCTTTCCCTTATACACAAAAAAATTTACATTATATGTGAGTTGACTTATTCAACTTATCTATCACTATATATTGTACATTGTATTTAAAAAATATCCACAAAATACCAACATAAGTTATTCTTTCTTGATTCTCTTAATGTATTGCGTCTCCCACCGATCATCTTTCTTGAACCTCCACTTTTTCTTCTTCAACACTTGGTCCTTGGTGTCTCCTACATTGAGCTCCACTTCAAACTTCTTCAGTTACTCCTTTATGTACTTCTAACCTGCATGATCATGGGCCCTTCTACTCTCTTTGTTGAGGGTGGTGCTCTAAAGCAAGAATGGGCACAATGGTGGAGTGAATTCTATCGCATAGATCCAACCTTTATCCTTAGCCTCGAATCCTTCATCAAGACGGAGACGAAAATGAATAACCCCAATGCATAACACCATTTCTCTTTCACACAAGTGTTCACAATCCACCTCAGGTCCTCTTTGCCATGCATTTGTAGATACTAGGCCAAGAAAAAACAAGCAATATCCACATTTGTTCTATACTTGTATTTTGCCTCCAAGTATTCATTGCCTATTAGGATCTTCACCATCTGCAGAAATATGAGATCACTGATGCTAAAAATGTTGCTTAATCTTGTTGGCATTCTGATGGATTTGGGGTGTAGTGATAGGGATTCACTTGTTTGGTTTTCATTGATGGAAACTAAGTGAGAACAATCATGGAATATAATCGGTGAAGTGAAGACACAATTGATAAGAAGGATTCATGATCGGTGATGCAAGAAATTGGCTAAGTCCAAAAGATCGGTAGATAGTGACGACAACACTTTGGTGGTGATCAAGGTAGAAGTGGAATCATGAGGAGTGGTCACAGGTACAAAATCAACTTGTTTAGATTTCTGTGCGGTTCCAACCACAACTCATTTAGTTGATTTTTAAGAGAGATTTTGATGTCACAGACTTTGAGGCAGACCCTGTAAGAACACTTGTGTTCTTGAGCAACAGTTGGTAGATCCCAGATCGGTGAGCGATATAGTAAGTGTGATGATATTTGGTGATATGATGATGTGGAATAAAGGTTATGGAAGTGATGAGTTGGAATTTATGGGATTGATGCAATTGTTTGAGGTGGATTTATGGTGATGCATTGGAGAAGTCAAAACATGTTTGACTATCTTGGAGATTTAACTTGCAAACCTTATTTTGATCCAACGTGGTCATGTTTAAATGTTTTTTACATGGAGAGTATCACTTTGGCGTGTGGTGCTTATGCTGGAAAATGTTTGAAGTTTAGTTTTGTTGTGTTTGATGTCAATGTAAGTTGTGTATATAATTGGAACTAATCATATTGAAATAGCTATTATTATTAGTGGTGTGATTAGGGTTTTGTGATTACAATCAGTGTGTTTTAGGATTGCGATCATAGATCTGATAGAGATAGAGTAATGAGAAATTATAGAGTATAGGGAACCAATTGGATACGATAGGCAAGCAGTGCTGCATCATATCATTCATCTTATTGTTCCCTAATAGTTGCAACAAGCAAAATCCCTTAACTAGGTGAACTCTAATAGGTTCTTATTGTAAATCCCTTAACCGGGTGGACTCATAGAAAGAGTTTTAAATTCTCTAGCAAGGTAGATCATAACTGATCTTATTGTACTCCTAACAATGTACTTGTCACTCCTAACAGAGTGAACCCTTAGAAAGGGTATTTGTAGCTCCTAACATGGAAAACTCATTTACTATAGTAGTGGGCTTGTGGGTGTCATCCCCACCGTGATTTTCTCCCTCTAACCAAGGGTTTCTAGGATAAAAATATATGTGTCGTGTGATGATTTTGTGGATGCTTGATATTGTTTACTTCTATTTTATTACACCTTTTATATGCTTTGTGGTTTGGAAAGTAATATCATTTTTATTCAGATTGGTGGTTGAATTTGTTCCTTGCCTATTTGTACTAATTCAACCCCCCTCTCAGTACCTAAGAATTCTAAAAATTGGTATCAGAGCATTGGTCCTCTTAATGATAAGCCTAACAACTTGAGGAAAAGATCCACAATCATGGAGGGTTATAGGTATGAGATGCAACTTGAGAATGCAAACAGGATGATCAATGAGTTGCAGGAAAAGCTGAAGAAGTCACTTGCCAAAAGGAGAGAACTTACTGAGAAGTTATGTGAAATCCATGATTACGTTGATCAAATATCTAAAGGTAGTATGTCTGAAGAATCTAAGGAATCAATTGCAGATCTGATGGATAAGAACAAAGTGTAGAAATTGATGAAATATCAGATTCAACTCCAAGATCCAGTTGCATGCACAATACCTGTCACAAAGAACGAAGCAAAAATATGGAAAAAGAAAAACCCTCTTGTGCTAAAAAATGTCAGAGCTCAAATCATATTAAGAGAGAATCAACAAATAATTACAAAAGCAGCTTAAAAGGAAGGAAACCCTAAATCCACACAAAGCTAGGTTGAGGAATAATAATTAATATAAATATTAATTATTATTCACCTAAAAGGAGTAAGCTTAAGTGAAATAGAATAATAGAGGACTTAATTAATTAAACCAAAATGATTTAATTATAAAGTCAAATATATCTATTACTCTAACACCCCCCCTTAAGCGTATCTCAGGAGGAAACTAACCTAGCACAGCTAAGAAAGCAAAAAAAATGGGTCCCGGCAACAAGGCCTGATCAGGTACCCAATACAAGGAAATCTCTATAAACTGGAGTAAAGGAGAAAACCCAGTGGGAAAAAATCCTCTCCAAAAAGAGATGTAAAAGCAAGCAAAGACAAAAAGAATGACTTCAAGAGACTCTCTCAAAGCCATAAGTACAATGCATGCTGCTAACCCCCCCGTGAGAGAGGGTCGAGGCTCCAAAGCCCCCCAGAATGAAAGAACCCCTGGATCAATGAACAAACCATCATGACTCCAATACAAAGGAGTGAAAGGAAGTGAACACTAAAGAGGTGACCTTGAAAGATGAGGTGTCACTGGAAGGTCGAGATGATTCTCAAAAGAGAAGACACGAGGATCCTAAAATGGAATCCCCAATGCAAGTGGTATGACAGGTGTGCTGAGACTGTCATGAGAGAGGAGATGAGTGTCCTCTGTAGAATCCTAAACAACTACACCTGGTGGCTCGATGAATGGAGCTGGAGGGTCTAGCAGTGCTGAAGAAGAGTCCTGCTAAAGAGAAAGAACCTCAACAAGATGTGGTGTGGCAGTCTCCGTAGGGGTCTCAGGAACAACACAGAGGTTCAAGTGACCGGACTGCACCACATGATGCTCTCGCAGAAGAGGAGAGCTGTGCTACGATGATGAAGATGGTGAACCCAAGTGTGAAAAGGTGTAGAGATGGGTGGAGTGATCAACTGTCCCTGTAGCAACAATGCCACATGTCATACTATCCCAAAAGAAGATTGAATCTGGTGAGAACTCAACTGACTTCCCTGATCCACTGTGTGTGATCTGGTAAATCGAGAGAAGGTTTGCAGATAGGGATGGAACATACAGTACATCATTGAATGTGCCATCCTGAATGCATACAAAACCTTTCCCGCAAACTGGCATAACAGTGTTATTCCCCATGAGAATGTGAGGAATGGGAGAAGCCTCAATGGAAGAGAAGATCTCCGGAGAAGACGCCATATGGTGAGAAGCACCTAAATCCAGTATCCAAGGGACCTATGAAGGGGATGCAACGAAAGCCTGTAATGCATGACCCTGTCCAAAATCCTGTCCAGATGTCGAAGATGAGGCAGAAGACTGAAAAGCATACCCCTATGAGGATGGAGAGGAAATAGTGCTCTTCAAAAGGAGAGCTTGCAAATCTGCAATTTGTTTCTCATAGCCATCAAATCTCTTCTGACAACACTATGATTCATCATGGGACCCCTTCTGACAATAGGAACATGTAGGGTGTTGAGTCTTCTGTTTCTCCTTCTTAGAAGAAGATGGTGGGCCAGTAGAGTGTTGAGAAGAAGAATCAGATATCTGCTTCATCTTCAGCTTTTGTGTATCCTGAGATGACTTGGCAAGCAATGCCTGTGACTGTGAACCTATAAGAGAATCCATCTGACTGAGCTTGGACTACTCACGAGTTAACCTGTCACAGAAGGTCTCAAAAGAGGGCATAACATGTCGTGCACCCAGTGCATCCATAGTGGAGTAGAAGGTAGAAGTGAAAATCTAATAAGGACCACAAAGCTTTGAGAGTATCAGGAAGATATACTCATCATCTAACTTCATCTTTCCAGCAACCTGTAAAATAGATCAAAGAGACTTGAAATTCATCAGGAAGTCCTTGATGCTGGTGAATGAGTCAGGTGCCAAGGAGGTGAACTCTGAATCTATCTGGAGAATCCTCAACTGATTCATGGTGCCAAACAAGGTGGAAAACTTGTCCCACATATCCCTGGGTGTGGTTAGACCATCCAGGTGGAATAACAACCCATCTGAAATATTCATGGCAATGAGGCCCATTGCCTCATCCATCCTATTTATGTGCATAAGAGCCTCATAAGACCTCTGTAGAACTGGCTGAACTGTACCCAGGCATGACCATAAACCTTGTGACATGAGGAGTCTGGTCATTTGTGGTTTCCATGTGTGGTAGTTATGTGGAGTTAGAACGACAATGGATGTGTCCGACATTGAGAGAAGAAGACGGAAGTAGAAGGGTCTCTCTGAATTGAAAATGCAGAAAGAAATAGGCACCCCCCACAAACTATCAACCTAACTCCCGTACACCACAAGATGAAGTAAAAAACACAAAGAACCAGAGAAAAACCTGAGTTTCAAATGTAGAGGAGGAAAACAAAGCCACAACTTTGATGCCAAAAATAGGAGCTCAAATGGAAAAACTAGCAATCAAGACTAGCATCAACACATCTAGCTCAGAAACATCTTTCCGACGATATTTTGTTTTTCAAAAACGGACACCGTATGCTCAAGTTATGAGCAAAAAACTGACAGGTACCCTAAAAAGTGAGCTCGCTGGAAAAACACAGTGACAGGTCTAAATTTGACGCCCATATGGACGTCACCAGGCCATCGGATGACATTAGTAGTAGGCTAGCGGCTAGATGGAGGCACCACCAGCGGAGGTGGCTACCGGGCTGGGCGGCGGCGGCTGGCGGGCGGCGCGGCGGCGGTGGCAGAGCCGGGTGGCGCGGGGGCGGCTGGCGGGCGGCGCGGCGACGGCGGGTGGCGAGCTAGGCGGCGCAAGGGCGGCACTGCGGAGGTACGACATTTTATAACTGGCTGCACTTTTTTTTAAAACTATTTTTTTTAATTTTTTGCGAAAAAAATTGAATTTTTTTTGATTTGCGTGCCCGTACGACCCTAGTAGGGCAAAAAATTTCTTCCAGATGCTTCGGAGGCCAAATAGGTCAAGTTTTATATGGATTCTATTATTTTTGGGCCTTCTAGACGCAACTGTGAGGTCGGTTTTTGCCCAAAGTGCACCTAAAAAAAGGGACTCCCCAGATCTAATAAAAACAAGAGAAGAGCGTAGAAAAAAAGATGCTTGATCCACAGCTTCAAAAGAACTCGAACAAGCAGTAGTAGAATGGCTCTGATACCATGTAGAAACTAATGAAATATTACATTCAACTCCAAGATCCAGCTGCATGCACAATACCTGTCACAAAGAACGAAGCAAAAATATAGAAAAAGCAAAACCCTCTTGTGCTCAAAAATGTCAGAGCTCAAATTGTATTAAGAGAGAATCAACAAATAATTAAAAAAGCGGCTTAAAAGGAAGGAAACCCTAAAGCCACACAAAGCTAGATTGAGGAATAATAATTAATATAAATATTAATTATTATTCACCTAAAAGGAGTAAGCTTAAGTGAAATAGAATAATAAAGGACTTAATTAATTAAACCAAAATGATTTAATTATAAAGTCAAATATATCTATTACTCTAACACAAAGGACTTAAAGAAGAAGTGGTGAATCTGAAAAGAGAGCTTGAAAGTTAGTTTTTTAGGATGTGTGAAGACCTTGAGGGTAAAAGAACAACTGAAAATGCAGGGAAGATTGTAGAAGATGTCAATAAAGTTGCTAAGGATGCATTGAAGGAAAGGGAGGAACAATTCTTCAGGATATCTCAAGAGAATGTTGTCATGCATGAGCACATTCATGACAAAACTAAGGAGAACCAACAAATTATGAGTAAAAATGGATGGTTTAGAGAGGAGAATGAGAATCTGAATAAGGAATTGCAAACTAAGAAAAAAGCAAATGAAAAGTTGAAACAATACAATGAGAGTTCACATAAGATTTATGAAAAAATGAAAAGACAAAGAAGAAATAAAGGTCAACAATCGGTCTTGGTTACACAGATCAAGGAACATTTGAAATTGGTGAGTCATCTAGATTTGAACCTAAGAAGCCATAGAAAGATCTTAAGGTAGATTCAAGAAATTCTGGTAAGAAACCTAACAAACCTATCTTAGTAAGTACTTTAATTGTGGCAAGCCTAGTTATACTGTAATTGTGTGTAGGAGAAAACCAGTGAATAGACCTTATTCTTTTGATGGTTATTGTTATAATTGTCATAAGTATAGTCATACTTCTTGGGTAAAAGTACGGAGTTGTGTCACACTTGAGGACCATTTTGGTTGTTTCGGCCGGACCTGTTTCAGCCAGACCATTTTCAATCAAAACATGTTCGGCCATACATATGTGGCACACACACGAAACCATGTGGCATCGATGTGGTAGATGCGTTCCGACCGAAACAGGTATGGCCGAAATAGGTCTGACCCGACCGGTTTCAGTCGGAACCCATAAAACCCATATATACCCTAAAATTTGGTTAGAGCGGCTCATTTGCACTAAGCGCCTTCCAAGAATTGTGGAGTGGAATAGGAGTACTTCGACCGAAAATAGGTAGGATTTTTTTTTTTAATGTTTTTTTAAAATATTTTTAAGTATTATTTAGTTAAATTAATGTAGTTGTATTATTATTTGATGTTTTTTGTTTTAATTTTGTTATTTTAAATTTTAGAAAATATAAAATATTATTTTATGTAGATTGAATTTTTTCTGTTAAGATCATATGTTAGTTACTTAGTTAATTAATTTAGTTTTGTTACATATGTTTCAAAACAGTAGGAAAATGTTACAAAATAGTAGGAAAATGTTACAAAACATTAGGAAAATTTTACAAAACATTAGGAAAATGTTACATTAGGAAAATTTTACATTAGAAAAATTTTAATTAGGAAAATATTATTTAGTTAATTGATTTAGTTTAATTACATATGTTTCAAAATATTAGGAAAATGTTACAAAACATAAAACCAACATGAAACTGAAACATAAATCAACATAAACTCTAACAAATTAACCCTAACATGAAACTAAAATATAAATCAATATAAACTCTAACAATTAACCCTAACATGAAATTGAAACATAAATCAACATAAAATCTAACATTAACCCTAACATGAAACCTTAACCATATTATACCCTAACATGAAACCTTAACCATATTGAACCCTAACCTAAAACCCTAACCATATTGAACCCTAACCTGAACTGTAAGAAAACCTTAGGAAAATGTTACAAGACATTAGAAAACATTAGTATTACAATATTCATGTATTAAACATAATATTGTACCCTAAAATTTGAAACCCTAATATGAAACCAACATCTTGAACCCTAACATGAAACTGAAACATAAATTTTAACATAAACCTTAACATGAACCCTAACATGAAACCCTGACCATATTGATCCCTAACATGAAACCAACACATGAAACTGAAACATAAATCAACATAAACCTTAACATGCTAAATTGAATTTTTCTTTCGAACATACATGCATTTGTGTTTTCTTTTATCTATTTTATCTATCATGACATGGCATTAGCTAGAAACTAACATGAAACTGGAACATGTTAACCAACACAAACCCTAACACTAAATAAACATATATGAACCCTAACTATGTAAACATAATTTAAAAGTAGATCCTTAAACCCAATTGAGAAATTAGCCATAACATGTTCAACCAACATAAACCCTAACCTTCAACTAGAACATATACTAGAAACCAACATGAACCCTGAACTTCAACTAGAACACTAGAAACCAACATGAACGGGATAACCATGAACAAATTAACCCTAAACCTAATTGAGAAATAAACCAAGTTGATCCCTAAACCTAAACATTCAACATTAATCTACATTCAACTAGGCTAGTTGTAAATCTATAGACAAAATTGAACCATAACTCAAAACCTCTTTTCGTTAGAAAATATGTGCACGTGTATGTATATATGATTTTAAATCATTTTTCTTTCAAATGTATATGCAGTCAAGTTGTTTCAAGTTTATTTATTTGTAACACATGTGTTTAAAAATATATAATTAAATTAGAATTGGACCATGTACATGTACAAAGATCTACATATATTATTCTTTATACTTTCGAGCATATAGATCTATTTTTCTATCACATGGAATTGGATAGAGGGGCATCACCTATAGATTATGGAGATGCTAGTGTATAGGGAGTGGTAGTGACCGCTCTTCTCATAGATCTGTTGACTCTAGAGAGGGAAGGGAGAATTTATTAGCTAGTACCATAGCTTGATTGACACTTTCTATTGAGGTTCTTAATAAGAGGATCTATTCATCCACCACACTCCCTAATAGGGATAGGGTGAAGATCATTAGAGAGGACCTGGTTCATATGATTGACACAGTTCAATCATACAACCCTTTGTTAGTAATAACTGAGAGGGGGGGGGGGTGAATCAGTGGCCTCAAA
>MU224405.1:620422-630736 GCA_018584345.1 Thuja plicata | reverse complement strand
ATCATCAACAGAATCACATTTGCAGACTTGTTTCCAATCAAAATTACATTGAAGCAAAGTTGTTTTGGCTTCCAGATAAACTAACTGATCTATAAACAAAATATTGAATGAAAGACCAAATTCTAAATCATCTTTACCTCCTCTCATCCCCACATATTGAACAGAGTTATAAACCTAGAAATCAGAGGATCCTTCCTGCTCAACAAACTCCCATTTTTTCTTGTAACTCCCTCTAATTTGGTTTACACACTCCCTATTTAAGCTTCAAGTAAATCTTCTCTTATAACCCTAAACTGGGTGTGTAAATAATTACATATACATTCTCATATGGCTCTGCAGTTCTCTATTTATAGGAATACAAGGCTCTCCATCTACGCCATCATTTTGCAAGAGTTCCATGGCAGGAGGTAATATATGGGTAGAGAGAGAGAGAGAGAGTAGAGAGAGTAGAAGTAGGAGATAGGGAGTAGGATCTCTAGAGAGAGAGTAGAAGTAGGAGAGAGGGAGTAGAAGTAGGAGAGAGAGAGAGAGAGTTCCTACTCCCTCTCTCTCTACAGTTCGTACTCTCTCCTAGGTATTATTGTTATACTATAAATATTAATAAATAAATAATACTAATATTATACTATTATAAAATAGAGAAATTTAAATAATAATATAATACTAATATTTAAATAATTATATAATACTAATATTTAAATAATTATATAATGCTAATATTTAAATACTTATATAATATTAATATTTAAAAAATTATATAATAGTAATATTTAAATAATTATATAATACTAATGCTATTACCATCTAATATTAATATTAAAACAAATGAAATTTATAATATATAAACTAAAACTCATAAAATTGAAAATTTGAAAAAACTTGAATCATAAAATTTTGAAATCAAAATGTTGTATTTGCGCGGGAGATATCGGATATATGATAATATCATATATACGATTAGGCTTGGTAGTTGCTTTGGGTTTTGGCTTTCCAATGCCAAACGTGGTCGATCAACCCAAATGATGTGTTCACTGTATTTCCTCTGATCTACATACTTAGACAATGTAGCTGACGACCTTTTTTTACCCAAAATTGATGAAACGAAAAGGGTTTCTTAAAGACGTTATCAGCTTTCCATCAATATAATTGTTGTCAGAATTCGAGTTTAGTAAGTAATTATTACTTATTTTCTAGTTGAGATATCTCTAAAGTCCTAATTGACATACTGATTGAAAAACAACCACAACTTTCAAATAGTTTAACCTTTTTGAAATCTGAAATATGTGTCACATTCTATGCTTCGCCTACTATAAGAAAAAAAAGTTTCCAATTTTGTAAAGTTTAGAATTAGTTAAGGTGGTCAGACACGAGAGTTTTTTTTATTTTGAATAATTTGTAGCAGAAAATTCATAATTAATTATTTATTTGGTAAAAAATTACACAAAAATATGCGTCACATTCGAGTATGAGTCTACTACTTATATTTAAAATCTTGTGAAAATATATCATTATTTGATTGTGATTAAGGTGGTCAGACATACACGTACTTTTTATGTTTTTCTTGAAATTTTCGTACTACTGCATTGAAATCTAAAATATTGAACAATTAGAATTTTATTTTTTTTCAGAAAAGGGCTAGAATTTTAGAAACTGCATTCAATTTCCTACAGATTATGTTCTTACAACTTTTTTACATAAGGTTGATAAGATGTTCAACTTTTTACGTCAAGTTGACTAACCCTGATTTTCTAAATTTTCATTGTCACTTAAGGCCATAGCTTGGTATACCATGATCCTGCACATACCCTGGTTTGGAAAAGAAAAAATCAATCTAATAAGTTGTGTATATCACATAAGAAATATCACAAAATGCCTAAAAAGATCAGTATAAGTACTTAAGTCAAGAATAATAAATCATCCTTCAAGACCATGATATGGTAGTCTGCATGGTTGATATATTCATCTAGTAATGAAGAAAGAGTGTGCAATGACAATGATCTATTTTTGACTTATATATATCTTATTGATATACTTTCAATATTACAGTTAATAGTGATATTCAGGAGTTCTTTTTCAGATTAAAGTGGTTAAGAGTTTTGAATATGGGTCATTCCTATGATCTATATTTTGGTCTGCATACTTATTGGTTGATATATTTTAAGTCAAGTGATTTCTATTAGAACTTAATATCTTATGTATTATGTCTCTAATAAGCATGATATTTCTATCTATCAATAAGATAGATAAATCATTATAAGTCTTATCATAAATATTATTCATAAGTTATTAAATTACTAATAAAATACAAAATTAACTTATGTCAGTTAATGAGATGCAATAAAAAAGATATAAATCACATGCATTGGATCAACATCTTAACACTATTGGCATTAGTATAGTCATTCAATGAACTAATTTTTCACCGATTTGGTGGCATTTGAATGACATTTTTACTATTGTAGTGACAAGTGATATCTTCTTGTCTTTGATAGTCATAGTTATATTTTAGCCTTGAGGTTTGTGATGACCCAGTGTCATTGGTAAGGTGTTTTTGAGATGGTATATTTAATGAAATAGTAGTTGATACATCTTTTTCAAGATGGTCTGGTACCTATTGATCTTGATATAGACGCCTCACTCTATTCTTTTCATGTATAATCTTAGGTTTTTGGTCTTATTTGGTTGAGATAAAAATACTATCTTGAACATGCACATTTGATTATATACTTGGTCATTGGCAGTGGTCGAGGTATACAGTAATATGAGTTTTGACTAAGATGATTTTTGTTACATTTAGTTAAAGATGACTATTCTCCTTAGGGAGCATTTCATGATTATCTCTCCCTTTTTTGGAATTGGTTGGAAATATTAGGCTCATTAAAATGACTCTACGATATATTAGTATCTCTTGTCCATTCATGTTCTCTTTCGGACATGCAATATTGTTGATTCTATTTTTTATGACAATGACTATGTCCCACTGCAGTGAATTTGATATTTTTTTTTAGGATATACATTTCATTACTCTTGATTCTCACTAGTGGTGTTTTTGGTTCGACTTTGTGGTGATAATAGTGATCTTTTGGTTACACTTTCCCTCCTTTGGAATTGTTTTCAAAAGGGGAAGAATTTGGTAGTTGACTCAAAATTTTACTTATGGTGCTCAGCTATGATGATTTGGTGATGTTTTTCCTGCTTTGTTTGATGACAAGTTTCATGGTGTATTGTGACAATTATTTAACATATGAAAGTTATTTTTCATTGTTTCTTCAAAGATTAATCATTTTTGCAGGATATTTTAGCTCTCAGGGATCTTATGGTGAACAAAGATATCTTCAGATTTGATTGTTTCTTCTATGGAAGATCAAGGATAATGGTGCTTATATTTTTAAATAGTTTGCAATGGTTATGAAATGATGATGCTTATGTTTTCACAGTATTTCATGTTGGATCAAAGTTATGTCATGTTGGATCAAAGTGATGTTGATTTGATTGGATCAGAGGTTGGACCAGAGTGATATTGATTTCAGTATTGCTTATATAATGTGGATCATGTGATTTTATTACTAGGGTACTTTTCAATATTGATTATGTACGACAAATTATTGGCATTTTGATCAGTGGTATAAAGGTAGGTTATTTTGATAATTCTATGATTTGGAACAGTTTGTTTACTTATTGATTTGTGCACTACATTGTCACACAAAAAATATCAGTTGGATTACATTCTCATGGGATGGTGCATTGACATTTCAAGATTGAGACATAAAGGTATATTGACAGATTTTGTGCAGGGATATTTGGATACTCTCAAACCTTTGATTCACATAGGTAACTATAGTATTTTGATAGTTGTGAATAATCTTTGACATTAAATACATGCATTAGTTTTTAGTTCTAAGTCTGACATTGTGTAGTGTTATTGCTCCTTCTTTGTTACATAAAGTGAATATTTTTTTTTCTTGATTCTTCTATATGTCAACATCTTGGTCTATAGGTATATCATTTCACTTTTAGTTATTTCGGCATCTACACTATTTTTCCTCTTTCTCTCCTTTTCCCTTGATGCAAAAAGAGGGAGAGGAGTTAGTGTTTTACCACCAAGGACAAAGGGGGAGTTTGTTGCTCCAAACTTTTCTTTCCCTTGATGACACAACACTAACTGGCTCATGTGCATTACTTGATGATATCCTACATGACAGTGATATGTCTAGAAGGTTGTCCTTTGCTAAATAATTCATCTCAATACTTGTATGCCTTGGATGTGTCTCGCAATGTATTATATTTATACAATTGTACCATCAATCACTATTACATAAGAGAGCAGTTTAAGACATTTTTTAAAGATGAAATTAATATTTTACAGTAAAGAAAAAATCATATAAATTCCCAAACTATAGATAATATAGTGGGCTACATTGGACAATCATCCATTTCCCGAAGAAGACTCCTCACATCTCAACAACTAAACACAAGTATTTCTATTAAAATTTGTTCTTTATTTTCTGTTTGAAATAATTTAGCTCCTAGCAGTACCCATGCTATTTTTAGAACCTCCATTTAGAAAAAAATGGTAGTTTTTTGTAGTTCAAATGTTTTTATCAGCTTAATCTTATGATCCTATATGTGTAAACTTTAAATAGATATGCAGATTCCTACTTCAACATCTTTTGATTTGAAATCTTATGTTTTAATGCACCCATTCACTTTTGTTAGGCAGTTAAGGCTTCCTTTAGATTATCGTCAGTTCGTCAGTTCCTTCATCAAAGATCACTTTCTAAAAAGTCATTTGGCCTAGGACAACTGATAAAACCCTGCACCCTAAATTAAAATGTTTATTGCTAAATTTAATGAACTAATGGTTTCCAATGTAAAATGATTTGTAAATGTGCTTCACTTTTGTTATTAGTTACAACTTGTAGGGTGTCATACGTATATTAATTATTTCTATATATATTTTTGTTGTATCTTGCTATATTTATGTATTAGATTTAGTTTGCATGCTTTCTATTGAGTTCCGTGGGGTCATTGTATCTTGTTTTTGCATCTGGGGTTTCCAAATTTTCTCTTTTATTTTTGGTGTGCACTTTTCTTGTTTCTTCATTGGAAATACCATTAAATGATCTTTAAAATCTGATTTTCATTTTGTTTTTATTTATAGAATTATATTTCTTTGATCCTACAGTGAATTCATGGTATACATTGATCAACAGTTGAAACTAGGGTCATTCATATAGGTCAATCCATAGGTGGTGTTGGGGATTTCTTTGGTGCTGGGGATTTCTTTGGTGTTGGGGATTCCTTTGTATCCATAAGAGGACTCTATTTATATATTTTGTGATTTGTTTCTATTTCTTATAGTGTGAACATCATGGGTTTGTGAAACACTCAATAAAGATGATCTTATCCATACCTAGAGCAGTTTATATTTTATTCTTAAGCATCTAGATGTGTATATATGTGAACAATTATACCATATGTTTATATCTCTCTACCCTTAGAGTGAATTATGTATTGTATTTTATTGTTTTTTGCCAAAGTTATTATTTATGAATTTTCTATTCACAAAAGATATGCTTTAAAAGAGATGGGAATCGAGTTTTGATCCTTGAGACCCTTAGAGTGAAATATGCTTTAAAAGAGATGGGAATCGAGTTTTGATCCTCGGGACCCTTAGAGTGAATTATGTATTGTATTTTATTGTTTTTTGCCAAAGTTATTATTTATGAATTTTCTATTCACAAAAAATATGCTTTAAAAGAGATGGGAATCGAGTTTTGATCCTTGAGACCCTTAGAGTGAAATATTCTTTAAAAGAGATGGGAATCGAGTTTTGATCCTCGGGACCCTTAGAGTGAATTATGTATTGTATTTTTTTTTTTTTTGCCAAAGTTATTATTTATGAATTTTCTATTCACAAAAAATATGCTTTAAAGAGATGGGAATCGAGTTTTGATCCTCGGGACTAGATATGTAACATGGTACCTGTCTGGGTTAGACTTCTTGACATTATTCTAGAATTTTGGGATGAAGAAACCTTAAGGGGATTTGTGGCTTGTTTTGGTGTTGTGTTGTTAATTGACTCTATGACAACTTCTAAGAGGTGTTGGTTTATGCATGACTTTGTGTGAGTGTGGCGCAATCTACTATCCTTCCCTTTGAGATTGAAATCAACTCAAAGATTGGTCAGTGGACTTAGGCCATTAAATTTGAATCCATCCCTTTTGCCTATTCTACCGTAAGAAGGTGGGTCATTGGGCCAAAAGTGTCCTTCCAAGAATCAAAAGGTAACTCATAAATTTTGGAAGGAGAAGGCACCTAAGGTTGTTGAAAACAAGATGAGTGAGCCTGAGGATTTGCTTGTAGCATTTCAAAATTTGGTAGGGATTTTGGTAGGTCAAGATATCTCTAAATTAGATGGTTTTGGTGGGGGTAGGTCTGAATATTTGGTTGTTAAGCCTCATGTTGTTTATGGTGTTGGTCTTGATTATGTTGTCTTGGAGGATGATATATCTTCAAAGGATGTCTATGGGGGTTTGATTGGTTTGGATGATGTTTTATTATCTACCCATATTGTCTCTATCATTGTTTATCATATTGATATATGGTAGATATTCACCCTGTGAGATCTTGTGTTGAGGGTTAGATTGGTTTGGATGATGTTTTATTATCTACCCATATTGTCTCTATCATTGTTCATCCTATTGATATATGGTAGATATTTGCCCTATGAGATCTTGTGTTGATGGACAAGGGTTGGATATTCTTATTAATGTTCTTGGGGTTCATGGATCCAGGAATATTTCTTGTGTTAGAGAGGATGGTTTGTTTCTTGTGTTAGAGAGGATGGTTTGTTTGAACTTGAAGTTCATCTCAAAGTTTCTTTATTGGATGTTCTCTTGGTTATCAAGGAGGGCAAGCCCCTTCATTGTGGTCAAATCCACACATCAATGTAAGGCTTCCCTTCCCTCTAATAGTGTGGGAGTGATGACCCATAATTGTCAAAGAACTAATTGTGGATCAGATGTTAAGGGACAAGGTAGACCAACTATGCAACAAAGTCAAGATAAGCATAACAAACTAAACATTGCAGAAGGAACTCGGAAAACCCTTATTGAGATGGGCCCGATTGGCACACCTCAAAAGTCTAAATGAAGATTACTTTTTAGAATATATGGGGCCCAGTAACCACACAAGCATAACCACACACGCATGATCTCAAGCATGATCTCTTTGCTAATATAGTTAGGAATCATAAACCTGATATTTTCCTTATTTGAGAGACTGAGATGGAGAGTGAGAAATTGCATA
This sequence comes from Thuja plicata, assembly GCA_018584345.1. NCBI lineage: Eukaryota > Viridiplantae > Streptophyta > Pinopsida > Cupressales > Cupressaceae > Thuja > Thuja plicata. Next base: position 623,425 of record MU224405.1, on the reverse strand, counting down.
GGAATAAGTTGTGTTTGTATAGAGACTCTGGCGTCTACTATTGTGATGTTGATGGTGCTTCTGGGGGCATTGCTACTTTCTAGAATCCCAAAACTATTAAGGGTGTGGAGATCTACTCTGAGATGAACCATCTTGCTACCCATTTAGTGCACCTAAGGGATGAAACTTCTTGGATAGTGTCCACTATTTTCAATATTTTATTCCTCCAAAACATCCATTTAAACAAATTAAGTTTGCATTCTCTTTCTTCATCCTTTTTCACACTTTCCCAATTGAAACAAATGACAACAAATGACTCTTCAAATTAGCAAGCTCCTTTGGAATTTTTTTTAATCTTCAAACCCCACATCCAATCTCACAAACATTTTCTTTAACCTCAAGATTTCCCTTGATCTTCTACTCTGATACGAAATGAAGTTTTTTAAACAAACCCAGGTAAGGATGATGAGAGATTCAAATAAACAGATTTAAACCTTACACACTATATAACTATCAGCATAACGCTCTTGCGAGAAAAAAATGGTTTAAAAGAACAACCACCATAACTTCTATTATTCTGATCCTGACAGATATAGAACAACTTTTTACAACAGCACTCAATAAGTTGCTTTTAACATGGTGACATTACATAAAAATTAGCTGTGAAAGGATTCTTTCCTTTCCACCCTTGGAAACTATCTAAATCATTCACTAAGAAATCTGTCAATCAAACTTAAAAACTGTTAGAAACTGCAGTACTCATCGCATCAAAGAAAATAAAATGGAAACAAGTCTTTGTATCAGTTGAACATTAAGCATTTTTCCATTGTGTTGACTACATCAAATTTCTAAGCTTTTGCAAACCGCGTCTAGATTTTACACTTTTATATTTCTTTCCCTCGCAATTCTTGGTACCATTAATACAAATATATTGGGGGAACGAAATGTTACAGATCAGAAAACAGTCTCTAGATAGATTCATATGCTGGATTTCTCGGTCTGCTGAGCTTATTACAGTACCTTGAATTCTTAGCATATCCTGTCCACCTTGTACACACTGTGTGCTTGTATGATGTTTTCCGTTTCCTCCTTTCTTAGGACGATAACCTGATTTTTTTAATAAATCAAAAGATATTTTAATGATATAAGAAGAAAAGGGCTGCGTGCAGCTGCAGGGTCTGCTGTATTCGTTTTCAGAAGCGGGGTATTGGTATTGTCTTGAGCGTGGAGTTTGCAGACTTCTATGTTGGCACTATGTGAGCTTTGAGGAAACAATGAAGTTGGGAAGATCAAATGGTGGAGCAGGGTAACAAGTAAACAGTAAATTGATGATCAAGTTTATAATATTGCACAGTTCAGGGGTTTAGCAGGGACCGTGGGCATAAAACATTGTCAGGGTTGAAATATGTATTTTGTAGGTGCATATTTTGGCATTCTCAAAATTAAGCCTATTAACAGTGGGAGATAATGGCATTTGGTCGCTTGTGAACATAATTATCATTGTGGTTTGAGCTTCTCTTTTAATAGGAGTTCAATGCAATGTTCTAGTTATAAATAATCGGGGAAATTCAGAAATTTGCAATAGCATAGAATAATTCCACCTCAGGATGACACTACTAAAAATGACACCTTAAAAAAGACTATACCTTGTTGATGAATTTATCCTGTTAAACTTTGAATTGTGTGAAGGGGGGACGGGAGTCGAAGAGGCGAACTAGGGTTTGTGCGTTTACTCCTACGTTCTGTGGTGTTTTTATGCTATTTACTTGTACTCCACCTGGATTCATCCACTGTACTGACAGAGGGTGATTTGCTTTCTGTTCTATGCGTTCTGTTCTGGTTCAGGGCACATCTTTTGTATTCTTTGACACCCCTTAATCAGGCAGCGAGTGTGGCCTCCTAACAATGCTGTTGATAATGGATCATTTGGAATCAACAATGAAGTGTTTCAAGAATAAATGTAACCTGATTCAAAACCTCTTAAGAGTCTAGATCAATCATAAATATAACTTGATACCCAAAAGTCTGTGCATTGGATACTAAAATACACGAGTTTGAATGCATATGACATGGGGGAAGGCAGATTTTTGCGAAGAATAGGGGACAAAAATAAAAGTAAAAGAAAGAAAAATAGAATTGCATTAAAAATTGGCCTGCAGTATTCCAGATGATCCCAGATATCGACTTTAGTTAACAGTAGTAGGACAAATGACTATCACAGTCGCCACTGATGTCAAGTTGCAAGCTGTAATGGTCCAGCTGGTAAAATTATTCGGCTCATAAAGAGCCCACCAGTTTTCCATTCTTATTGTAAGTATTGGCAGTGACACCCAACACTAAAAACCTTACATTCTCTGATTATAGATCACATCTGAGCCCTAGCAGAAGAGAGCATATAACAAAAACTCAGTGGCAAACACCCCATATTGCTGCAGAGGTCCAGGTTAAAATCTCACAGCTTGATGTTGTTGATTGTGGAATCGGTATACATATTCATATTCAGATGCTTCACTTAAGCTTAAAGGTAGCTTTTCTAAGTTCGATTGCTTTTTGCTTCGATTTAGAACAGGGGATGCAATCAACTTTCCAAGGCCGGCTCTCTTGAGTTGAATGAGCGAAGGCAGGATATCTGGGACTTTTACTGTTGCCCTCTTCACTTAGTAATCGAATACCATGAGAAATTTTACATTCTTCACGGACTTCAGAAATGGGGGATGAAAGCATTCACTCGAAGCAAGGAGTAACAACAGAGCATCTGTGATGCAGACTGCAAAGGCAAGTGGAATGATAACAAATAAGATCTCTTATTGACTTTCAACTGTAAAAGGTGGATGATGAACCAAGGCTTCCCAAGTGCACTCAAGGGCTCCAAAAGGGAAGAATGAAACAAGAGACCCATCCACTACCTCCAACACCTTAGAACATCTTTAAACCCAAATTCAAACTTCTTCCAACAAGTTAGAACCCTCTAAAAAGACTCCAACCCTCAAATCCACTCTCTAGCCTTAGTAGGCCTAGGAATCC
>MU224405.1:605154-619780 GCA_018584345.1 Thuja plicata | reverse complement strand
AAATGATGTTATTATGCTCTTATATCATCCACAACTCTATTCCAAACCCCAAACAATCAATAAAGCATTGAAAACAACAAGATTTGCAAGGAAAAACTTGAATTTTCACTCAATTTCTTAATATGTCAGTACAGTTCGTACAATCTGTACTTTTCCATCATTTCAAGGCATATATAGCCTTCCCACAACTTCCCCAACCAATCCAAATCAGCTGGATGGTTAACAAACACTAATTACATAGTTTTTCATGATTTCCCTCCAAAACCAAACTAACCGTTGGTATTTGAAAATTTAAACTAAAACTCTTTATTAAATATCTAAATCTAATCCCCCTTTATTTATAATGGATCCAACATGGATCAAATGCCTTACTCAAAGGACTTATGTACTCCTAGGACCCCTACCAATCCTAGATCTATGAAATTCATAATTTGGTCCTACAGTCCTTTTAGGACCATTAGGACATTTTATAATTTTGTTCACATTATTACAACCAAATGCCATTATAGGCCTTAACACATTATAATTGAGTCCCTTGGACCCCTGAGAGATCCCACCATGCATCCTTGCTGTCATTATGGTCTTCTTGTCTTTGGGTGCTCCTACACCACTCTGTCTCAAATTTCATCTTACATCAGTGGCTTTCCTCTTTTGTGCCTGGCAGAATCAATCAAAAAGGAAATCGAATTAGATCATTTTGTATCTTGGTTATGAATACTACTTATTTGGGTTGAATTCTCATCATTTGGAAATGGAATCCTGGGAAAATGCACGTGAAAACAAGTGAATAATGTTAAACTAATAAAAAGAACTTGATGAGATTGTATGACATGAGCACCCTATATATTAAGAGTTTTTGAATGGTTTGCTTGGCTGTTTAGTCACCCTAACAGCAAAATCATACTAGTTTTTATGTCAAATAGAAATAGTTTTATGCATATGGCAACTACTTTGCAGACAACAACGATGTAAATATTAAACATTACATCTAATAAGTTGAAACATTTTTTGGAAGAATTTTTGTGATTAACATACCTGTATGAATGGAGAACATATGAGAATCAAATGCTCTGTGATTAACTAACTCCCATTTTCCAAGCAGACAAAGCTCATTCTTGGGCACTAGAATCCTCTTTCTATAGACTGCATCCTTTTAGCATGCCAAAATAGATTGAATTCTGGCATTACTCTGCTCCCGATATAGATAATCTTATTAGCCCTATCTTTTGTGATAATCTGATATTGATTATCCGGTTTAAAAATGGTAACAAAAAACCCAATATATGAAAGGCAAGGCAATTACCCTGGAGTGCTAGTGGAATTCAACAGGTTTCTGCTTGCATGTTCTGATAAGATGGAAAAAGCGTCAAGCCACCATAGCTTCTGAGCATATACCCATATGTCCAACAGTGCATCAACAGTGACGGTATTCAGCACAGATTTTCCTTTCCTCTAGAAATAAACTATAGCTTCCGGAGCATTCCTCAGCAACATCATCTGGTAAATCGATACTGTTCTCAACAGTTTAATTAGCCATGTTTAGTGATACTCTCTAACGAGTGATACCCTGATATGGATTCTCTATTTTAAAAATGTTAACAAACATGCCCATTATATGAAAGGAAAGGACATTACCCTGGGGTGCTACTGAAATTCAACGGATTTCTATTCGCAAGTTCTGATGAGAGGGAAAGTGCGTCATGCTACAGTAGCTTCTGAGTATGCAACCGCAATCTCCAACAGTCGATCAACAGAGATTTTCCTGTCCTCTAAGGAACGGATATTGATCTCCAACAATCTAATTAGCCCTGTTTTGTGATACTCTGATATTGATTTCCCTTTTAAAATCTCGTTCTTTGCCAGGGTGCCACCAAAAACCCTGCATGCAGAAGACATGTAATTTTTTTATGGATGAACTGTGAACCAAAAGCCATAAACTACTAATCATGATGAACTGTGAAAATTTGATGTATCTAACAAATATTACTAATGTAACTAACATTTTTACATTTATTTTCTTTTCTAAGAAATCTTTAAATTTTTATAATTATATTTTATTTAATATCTTGATAAATATCTATATTTTATTTGATCACAATATATGTGTGCTATTATAATTTTTTTAAATTTAGAATAGTAGTTATATAATTATTTAAAAGATAGTGTTACCTATAGGTGAATAAATAATTATACAAAATTCAAAATGATTACATTTCGAAACTAAACACAACATCACAACTACTATATCTCAAGGTTATCCAATTCGACCATACAACAATTGACTGCCATGTTAACCAACCACTATTAAAATATTGTTTATCTTGAGTACCAACTCAAATAGCAGAAATAGCAAGAGTCAGCCAAAAGAATTTGCTAAAGTCTAACCAAGCAGCAGTCCCACCACCAAAAGCTGGGAGAGAAGACAACGATGATTTGGTGGGCTATGACCTTCCTCCATGGACACTATCTCTTCACATATGAGGCGGAGAGACTTAATAAAATGCTTCATAGTTGTCATGAGTAAACAGCTAGTTGCTTCCTTGATAATGTCCATGAGACAAAGACCAACCTGTACTGGAGGTGGAAGTCAAAGGGACCTTGACAACAAAACTTCAAGCATTATCTCACTGATCCAGTAGCATTTGGAGGTGAGCACCTTTAAATGTAGTTTTATTTGTTTGTTCTTGATTCTGCATAAACACATTGGAACATATCATGAATTCAAAACAAAATGAAAAATTATGATTAGCAAAAACATCTAATAAAAAAAAAACATTTCTATATTTTTCAAATTTTATAACTTGATCACAATCCTTCTAATAAAGATGATGGTATAAACACAATCTTCAAAAACTCTATCTAATTTCCAAATGTTTAATAACTATTCATGTACCTTCTCTTTTCACTGAGATTTTGATTATATTCATGCATCTTTTGCTCACGAGTAGCAGGGTTCTGGCTCTGATTTTTGAGCTTTCTTCACAGAGGAATAGCAAGCATAATTAATTTACACAGTAAATAGCTCCATTTATTGACTTTAATGGTTCAGTTTGCATATCCATTTTTAGGGCCTTGGCTTCTGTAGACTGTTTGCACCCAAATTTGTATCTATCGAAAATCCCTTGAAACCCACACAACCCCATCAAATGGTGCACAAAATGATGAAGACCATCCAATTTCACAAAGTTTTCATGGCATGGCAACTTACCTAGATGTTCTTCCCCTGAAGCTATCCTGAGGACTAAACAAATTAGAGAGAACAAGAACATGCTTAGATTTCCACACAGGCTGATACTTAAACAATGTCAATTTACATTATAGGTATAAGAAACTTACTGTAGAATAACTTTACTGTCCTTCAAGCGCCTTTCCAGTACTAGATCCACCATAATTCAACTTCAAGATATCTTTTGGATCAGAAACAGACCAAGAAAAGGTATGGAAATGGATACAAAGCAGATGCTAAGACACACTAAGACACAAAAAGGAAACAAAACTTGATTTTTGATTTTCTTTTTGAATAAACAAATCCTTTCTGAGTCCCAAGGATGATAATTCTATTATCCATATACACAAAATAATCCCATAGACAAAAATTAAAAATTAAAAAATTAAAGTGATTACAATAATACTTAATTATTGGAAGCAATCGATAATTTGAATGTGGATCATCAAGGCAGCAAGCACTCCAACCTGCAGCTTCATCACACAGGTGAACTTATTCTAGAGGTTATACCAAATAGCTATCTATTATGGACATACCATTTATGCGTCACTGCAGATTGAACCAAAATATCTTCTCACACTGATTTCCAAGAGAAATTTATTCAACCATCTTTTGACACACCTTCAGTCCCACAGTGCAGACTCTTCAGAGTGATTTAATAAGATGAAGAAACATTCACAACAGGGTTTGACGAGGAAATTTTTGTATGAATAAAGTAATCTTTGTATCTGAATAATCTAATACCAAAAAGAGAAGTAAACACATTTCATTTTATGCATAGTAAAAAAAATTGTCTTCAACGAGTCAAAATTACTGTAAAGAAATTATTAACAATAACATAGTAAAGTTTTAATAAAAATTAAAATTTTAGCAATTCTAAATTTCAAATTGAAGAATTCAAATTTGCAAATTCTATAATAAATCCTGAAGTCAACAATTATATTTTGTCATACTAACAAACATGAATACATCAAATGAAATAATCATATAAGATAAAACCATTGAATTTAAAAAAAAAAAAGTTGGGAAATAGTGTCTACTATATATAAGAGTAACATGAAGAGATTATACACGATTGACAAGTTAAAGTCTATGACAACATTACACTTTTTTCCATCCAAAATTAGCAATGTACTTATGTTTGTTGTATGAAACAAATTGAGTGACAATTTTTATTTCTTTTCATTATAATGAAATGAAATACTTAACAATCATTTAGACATATTTTACAAATACAAATCTAATATAAATAATTTAAGACAAGTTACTTTTTTGGTCCAAATGCTCAACATAGCTTATTCAAACATTCAAAAAAGAGAAACAATCAATACTAATGACTTGGAATATTATTAATTGTATGAAAAAAAAAAAAAACTTTCAAACTGAGTATGATATTAGAGCTTTATTTTGTATACCCAAAAATGTCAAAGACAATCTACAATATTTTCATTGGCTGCTTTGAAAATTGATAAAAACAATCTTGAAGATAATTTTCAACTGATAGCAATTACTAGTGGATAAAAGAAAATAATGTCAATACAACCATATATTTGATCAAAATATAGACTTTTCAAAGTCTTACATAAAAAATGTCTAATATAATCCTAAAAAATATAATACAAAAGATAATTTGAAGCAATAATGGTAGTTTCACAAATACAAAAGATGGTCACCTCTATTCAAAATACCAAATAAGAAATACAATCTTATTGTTGCTTACAATAACTCCAAGATCTGCAAAACACACAAATAGAAAAAAATTAGTTATTATTATTGTTTTTTGTTTAAATGATAAATTGAATGAGCTTCACTATATCAACTCACCTCAACAAAATAAATAGAATTTCACAATGTCAAATTGTGGAGCCCTGGAAAAATGAACTTCAAGACCAAATCAACTCCTTGGATGTATTTTTGGCCCCATTTCTTTATTAGAACAATAATTAAAACCACTGTTGCAAAACCTACACCATATGACATTCCCAATCCAATCACATACCACACATTTTCCTCACTTTTCTCTTCTTCATTAATAGATGTAGAAACAGGAGGAGGAGCTCGAACAAATTCTGGCCAAAAACATTTCTTTGGTAGGGGACATCCCCACAATTTTGGATTCTCTAAATAAGATGATTTGTTAAATGTTGCCATGTGTCCTCCTTGGGGTATACTACCTGAAAGATTGTTGTTGGAAAAATTGAGGGCTCCCAAATAGTTCAAGGAACCAAGATTTGTTGGAATTGATCCAGATAAATGATTTGTAGACAAATCTAATGTCTCCAACCAAATCAGATTTGCAATACTATTTGGAATAGTACCAGTCAAATTATTTATAGAAAGGTTGAGCAGCTTCAACCCTTTCAACTTTCCCAAATCAGGGGAAATATCCCCAATCAATTGATTGTTAGAAAGCTCTATGGACACCATGTTAGGGAAAATATATGTGTAGTTCTCATCTCTTCCTTTGGAATACATATTCAACCCATTCTTATACATATACTGCGCCTGCGGGGCGGCTGTTATTGGTACGCTGACCGGGACGAACGCCAAAATGGGTTGAATTTGAATGCTAAATTCCTGGTGTGGTTCTGTCATCATTGCTTGTAAATTGAAAATACTACGTGGTATAGACCCGGATAGTCGATTTGAAGAAAGGTCAAATATCTGGAGTTGCTTCAGGTGGCCAATTTCCGCAGGAATACTACCTTCAAAATTATTCTTCCTCATTGCTAACACTTTCAGCTTTGAAAGGTTTCCAATTGACTTTGGAATGTGGCCTTTCAATAAGTTTTGACCAACATCTAGAAAATATAATTCTGTGCAGTTTGATATGGAGGAAGGGAATGATCCGTTCAGCTGGTTATTCCTTATCACTAGTGACTGCAATTTAGTCAGCTCACCAAACTTATACGGAATCATTCCTGCCAAACCATTATTTCCCAAATTCAACATTTGAAGATTAGAACAATTGGCTAAGCTTTCAGGAATCATTCCATTCAAATGATTATTTGCAAAATTTAACACTGTTAATGAATGGCTAAACTGCAAGCTTGGAGGGATATTCCCTGTCAGGAAATTGTGATTGAGTAACAATACTTGTATTTGAGGAAGCCAAATTGATGGTAGTTGTCCGCTTAATGCATTGTGAGACACATCGAAGACATTCAAGTACTCCTGAGCTGAAGTGTTTAGTAAAAGGCGACCTTCCAAATGATTTGCTGTGAGATTGATCGTCTGTAGCCTCATGCCCATTAACCAAGACGGAATTTCTCCAACAAGATTATTGTCAGCTAATTGCAAATATGTAAGTGAAAACTGAGTCGAAATCCATGACGGGATTTGACCATCTATCTTACATGATGTGATAGATAAACTAGATAACTGGAATGAGGGAATCCAGGTAGCGCTGATATTAAGTACACAATTTGACAGGAACAATTCCCCTAATCTAGAAAGGCTCTGCAAGAAATCTTCTGAAATTATTTGATGGTTGTTTAATGTGAGATAAAGCCCTGTAAGTGAAGCGGGTAGCGTTGAGGAAGCCAATGCATTTCCCTTAGCGTCCAGGTAATAAAGGGAGGAGAGCCTTGAAAATGAGGGAAGAGATCCATTTAGCTGGTTGTAAGACAGATCCAAGCTTACGAGTGAAAAGAGACCCCCCAAGGAATCTGGGATATTACCACTCAAACAATTGTTATAAAGATATAGGTAAGCTAGAGAAGAGAGACTACCCAGACAAGATGGTATGCTTCCCTTCAGCTGGTTGTTACCAAGATCAAGCTTACTAAGGTTCGTGAGCATACAAATAGCACTGAGGACAGTTTGACCTTCCAAATTGTTATTATTTAGGGAGAATGAAATATTCCCACCCAACATATTATTGCTCAAATACAAGTATGTGAGAGAGGACATGTTTGGAAGGGAGAATGGAATATTCCCACCCAGCATATTATCGCTCAAATCCAACTGTATAAGAGAAGACATGTTTGGAAGGGAGAATGGAATATTCCCACCCAGCATATTACTCCCCAAATACAAGTGTGTGAGAGAGGACATGTTTGGAAGAGAGAATGGAATATTCCCACCCAACTTATTATTGCTTAAATACAGATGTGCTAGAGAAGACATGCTTGGAATATTCCCACCCAGCATATTACTGCTTAAATCCAGATATGTGAGAGAAGAGAGGTTTCCCAAGCAGGGAGGAAGAGTACCTGATATTCCATTGGAAGAGAGGTCTATGTATTCAACAAAAGTGAGGCTGCACAAGCTCGGCCATATGATGCCTCCTTCCACTGAACGCTCCGCAGTATTGAGTTCTAACAGTTCAACACCATCTACGTGATGCGTGGCGTTATTGCAGGATACTCCCCCCCAGTCGCAACAGTCTGTTCCATTCCACAGATACCAAGATGCGGGCTGAGAAGGATTGTCTAAGGCCTCTCTAATGCGAAGAAGGGCTTCCCTCTCGCTGTGGAAACATCCGCAGCAGAAGCGGAGAAGAAACAGGGGAATGACAGCTAACAAAAATAACTTCGTGATCGGCGCCATGGAATGTTTTGGTAAGGAGAGGACAAGTAGGCAGGTAGTATAAATAAAGAAGAAGCCGTTGAGTGGGGCCAAGAACAGTGTGAATTAAGAGATGTTTCATAGGAAGCACAGTGGAGTCGCTGCGAAGCATCGTGAAGAAAGAGAACATGAGAAGATAGAGTTGGCTAGACTGCCAGACTTGCCGTGTAAACAACGACAACCGTAAGACATACGATATAAAAGTGTAATAATTACGAATGAGCAATTTCTATATAGACAAGATAATTTGTTGACTAGACTTGTCAGATTTGCCGTGTGAAGAAGGGCGTGTAACATGTGATTAAAAAAGGCAGCGTCTAAATAGCAAACTAAAACGTTTGCACCGAACATGTATACACCATGATACTATTGTGCTTGTCCTTTCAGCTGCGCCAGCGCCAGCGCCAGCGTCAGTCATATGAGTGTCAGTCTCGCAGCGCAGTACAAAGGTATAATTTCTTAATTTTTATTTGTATTTAGATATATTAAATAAAGAAATCAAGAAAGTATTACTAATTTGTATTATTATTTTTTAATTATATAGCTGATTTGAATTATTAAATAATTATATTATAACATTTATAATTATTAATTGTAAGTTAAAAATTATATTTAGGGTTTTGGTTCAATTCTAATTAAGGTTAAGGTTGAATTTAGTTTAATTTTAGTGTTAGGGTTCTATTTTGTATAGGGTTAGGGTTAAATTTTATTAGTGTTAGTTTTAGAATATAATTTGTTTTAGATTTAGGGTTCAATTTGGTTTAATCTTCAATTAGGTTTAGGGTTATGGTTGAATATGGTTTATTGTTCAATTTGATTTAGTGTTATGATTAGTTTTAGCTGTATAGATAGAGCTTAAAATTGGGTTTGGGTTAAGTGTTAGGATGAGGTTAAAATTAAATTTATGGTTAGGATTTAATTTTGTTTACAATTAGCATTAGGATTAGATATATAATTAAACTAAATTCAACCTTAATCTTAATTAGAATTGAACCAAAACCCTAAACCTAATTAAATATTTAATCAAAATGAATCCTAAACTTAAAACCAATATATAATTTCAATAAAACATATATCAATATAAAAGTATATAAATGAAATAAGAAATAAAAAAATTACTCTAAAATTTAATTACAATAATGTTACTTTAATATTATTTTTTAATGTATTAAAACGGAAAAAGATTAGGGAAAATGATTTTTTTTTTTTATTTATTATTAAAATATAATGACTAATTAAAGTTTAAATATAAACATAAATATCATAACAATATATACTAATCTAAAACATATTTAAAAATAAAAAATATAAATATATATTTTTAAATAAAAATATAGAGATATATTTTTAAAAAAATATTTAAAAATAATTATAAACATAGTATTAAATATTAAATTAGATACAACTCAGCAAAAGCATCTCCCTGGAGGAAATCCAAAATGCTATTTTTGTCCTCAAGAATGATAAGGCCCCTGGCCCCGATGGTTTGCCCATTGAATTCTATAAAGCCAACATAAGTTGGATCTGCAATGATCTTCTCGATATTTACAGTGAAGCCACTAACAAGGGCTCTCTTGGGGACTTCATAAACAGGGGCATCGTAAAGCTTGTTCTTAAAGATGGTGATAAGAATCTTATAAAAACTGGAGGCCCATTACTCTCCTTAATGTCTCTTATAAGATTATAGCTAAGATCCTCGCTATCAGACTTGAAGGGATTCTCCCTAAGTTTATCTCCTCTACTCAGACTGGTTTCATCAAGGGCAGATACATATTGGAGAGCCTGGTCACTAGCTGGGAAGCTATGGAATGGGCCAGGAGATCAAACCAGGAGGCTGCTATGTTCCTCTTGGATTTTGAGAAGGCCTATGATCGGGTTGAATGGGATTTTATAATTATGATGCTTGAAGCTTTTGGCTTCCTCCCCATCTTTTGCAATATGATCAAAATGTTATTCAATGATCCTACTGCTCAAATTGACATAAATAGCTCCCTCTCCCCCCAATTCATCTTGGTAGATCCATCAAGCAAGGGTGCCCATTGGCCCCCGCCTTGTTTGTTATTGCCTCAGATGCTTTATCCTACATCCTGAAAGACAACACCTTATCCCCTTCCATCAAAGGCATCACCCTTCCTGACAATTCTGACCTCATCCACTGTCAATTTGCTGATGACACTGCCCTTTTTTCTGAGCTTAATGAAGACAATTTTAGCAATCTTCATAATAAACTTGATTTTTTTTGCTCCCTCTCTGGAGCCAGGTTATCCCACTCCAAGTCTGTGATGAAATGCTACCATGTTTGTGTTTGAAATGAAGAATGGCTATGAATGGCGCAGAACGATGGACAACTATGCTGCTTTTGAAGAAGTTGTCAAAAAGCTTAATAAGGAAATTAGAAAGAAGAAAGTTGTCTCTAAAGAAAGAATCCTCATGCTTGATCAGATCCAGGACAGATTGGGTGTTGTTTGGATGGAGGGCCCTCAAGGATGGACCACTTGGACTCGGTCTTTTGATGGCCTCCCTCACTAGTTCCTCTCTTTTGTCTTGTATTTTTGTAATTCTTATGTATATGACTATCTGAAGTCTTTTAGTGTGAATCTTAGCCTCCCGTTTTGTTGTAAGGAACTCTTGTTATTTTCAAAACTCTATATTTAATACAAAAATTAGATACAACTCAAAGAATTAAAAGATAGTGTAATAAAATAAATAAATAAAACTCACATAAAGAAAATAGGTTAAAGCTATATAATTATAAAATAATAATACAAATTGAAAAAATTAAATGTAAAAAAATATTTATTGTATCTTTTAACTTACAATTAATAATTATAAATGTTATAATATAATTATTTAATAATTCAAATGAGCTATATAATTAAATAATAATAATAAAAATTAATAATACTTTCATGATTTATTTATTTAATATATCTAAATACAAATAAAAATAAAAATTTATATTCAATAATAATACTTTGTTAATAATACAATTCTTATTAAAAATTAAGAAATTATACCTTTGTATTGCGCTCCAGACTGACACTCATATGACTGACGCTGGCGCAGCTGAAAGGACAAGCACAGCAGTATCATGGTGTATACATGTTCGGTGCAAACGTTTTAGTTTGCTATTTAGATGTTGCCATAAAAAAAAAGTAGGAATAAATTTACAATGAGCTTTTTATACAATTTTTTGTAATAAATAAGAGAAGCATCCAGTCATTTATAAATGAAAGTAGCGGGGACTCATTATTCTATAGACTATAGAATAGACTTGCAAGATTTGTCGTGTCAACAGGTGCATTCATGAGAGATGGGGTACAAAAGGGAGAGATAAATGTAAAATGAGCAATATCTATACAATTTTTCAATATAGCAGAGAAGCATTAAATCATTTGTTGAGAAATTATTATGTATTTCAGAATATTCTATTGACTAAACTTTCCAAGCTTGTTGTATCAAGACTGAGCATGTGTAAGAGTACAAAAAGTATGGATAAATGCAAAATGAGCAATTTCTCTATAAAATTTCAATAAACAAGAGAATCACTGAATCATTTGGTGGCCAAATTGAATCATTTGGGGGAGAAATTTAGAATACATTATGGATTTTTAATTCATTAATTAAATAAAAGTAATGAGGGAAGAGGGTCAATAACTCGTCATGTTTCAATTATTATTATTTTTTTTCGAATTAGAAGTACACCAAAAGATCATGTTGGGATCCATTTACCACTCATTAGTATATTAAGTTGCTGGAAAAAAGTTAGCAATTAGTATTAATTGTGCAACTTTATGAGTATCAATAGAGATTATTGGGGCATTTGTGTACAAGTATTGGATTAATTGTGAAATTTTTTTAGATGTCAAAGTAGAAAGGTAAGCTAACGTATATCCAGCTGATAGTCGTCTCCTAAATGTAATGGGGCAGTAGGGAATATGTTTCATACGACACTTTGAAATGACCAAATTTTGACCCTTGCATGCATAATGAATCTCACAATTTTCATTTTTACTACCCAAAAGCCATAAAATAGCTATAAGTAGTTAAATCGCATACAAAGACAACTTTTTTTTTTTTAATAGAAATTCAATGTATTATTCTAGAGATCAGGTTGCACAAAGTTAGCTATAATAGCCACTAGTTGTCATCCCCTAATTTTTTGAACAATAATTTGAAATTGAAGACTTCAACAAGATATAAGAATTATGTTCTTTCTATAGATTGTCATATGACTTAAGGAAATATGGTCCTAAAATTCTACAATTTTAATGAGCACTTGTTCTAGAGGTAAATAGTGGTAGGTAGCCAACCAATTTGAAATCCATTTTTCTTTATTTTGGTAAATGTTTGTCAATGTTCATGACTATTCTTACTTTGTTGTGTGCATATAAGAAAAATTAAATTTATTTTTCTGATTTAAATTGACTTGAAAAATATAATCGAATAATGTTTATTAAATTCATCCTCTTATTGACTATCTAAAATACATATTTTCTTAATTTTCATTATTCTTTCTTTTGTTATTTTTTTGCAATATATAGAATCATTATTATTAACATACATTAGCTATCTAAAGTCACATTCTATATAAATTCTATAAATCTTTAAAGAGATTTGGTAATTTTGTTGTAATTTCATATAAATGTATTTTCAAATTGTGTAAGATGAAATATATGTATTTATATACATTCATGTAAATATGTTATTTTTATTTATGTTAAATATTTATTCAAATATCCATGTGTGCGTGTGTGTGACATCTAAATTTGCTCATTACTAATTGATCAAACTTATTCTCTTTATTCCTCAATCACCATCATCATAACAATTAAATATTTTTTTATTATTTAAATATTTACCCTTTTCATTCTATTGTCTCCTAGCTGGAGTAATTTAACCAATTTACAATTATCCCCCATATAACCTTCTTTCCACTTTAAGTAGATACACATTCATATTTATTTATTTAAACTCTATTCTCACCTTTTCCTCCATTTTTGAATTTAATATAATTCAAAAATAGCATTATCCACTTGCATCTTCCTAATTCAAAAGGCTTGTTAAGAAGACATTTTTTTAGATTTAATAATTACATTAATAATCAAAATATAATTATTAAACATAAAAAAGGTCTTGTCAAAAGGCCTTTTAATTCATGCATAGACAATTCCTTTCCCAATAACCATCGCCAATCAAACTACATATTGTTCAACTACAACAATACTCCATTTTCGATAATGGTACATTTTATTTAGTAGGAATCCTTTCAAGCAATCGATGGCATCGCACGTATGTTTATAGGAGCATATACAACTAAACTAAATAGAATGGATGGGATGAGGATGGAAGAGTTGAATTTCAAAGAAATCTTTTTAGTGTGTGTGTGTGTGTGTGTGTGTGATGACCAAATTTTGACCCTTGCATGCATAATGAATCTCACAATTTTCATTTTTACTACCCAAAAGCCATAAAATAGCTATAAGTAGTTAAATCGCATACAAAGACAACTATTTTTTTTTATATATAAATCTTATGTATTATTCTAGAGATCAAGAGGCACAAAGTTAGCTATAATAGCCACTAGTGATCATCCCCTAATTTTATGAACAATTATCTGAAATTGAAGACTTCAATAAGATATAAGAATTATGTTCTTTCTATAGATTGTCATCTTAAGTAAATATGGACCTAAAATTCTACAATTTTAATGAGCACTTGTTCTAGAGGTAAATAGTGGTAGTTAGCCAACCAATTTAAAATCCATTTTTCTTTATTTTGGTAAATGTTTGTCAATGTTCATGAATGTTCTTACTTTGTTGTGTGCCTATAGGAAAAATTAAATTTATTTTTCTGATTAAATTGACTTGAAAAATATAATCGAATAATGTTTATTAAATTCATCCTCTTGTTGACTATCTAAAATACATATTTTATTAATTTCCATTATTCTTTCTTTTGTTATTTTTTTGCAATATACAGAATCATTATTAGTAATATACATTAGCCATCTAAAGTCACATTCTATAAATCTTTAAAGAGATTTGGTAATTTTGTTGCAATTTCATATGAATGTATTTTCAAATTGTGTAGGATGAAATATATGTATTTTGTTGATATACATTCATGTAAATATGTTATTTTTATTTATGTTAAATATTTATTCAAATATACATGTGTGTGTGTGTGTGTGTGACATCTAAATTTGCTCATTACTAATTGATCAAACTTATTTTCTTTATTCCTCAATCATCGTCATCATAACAATTAATTTTTTTTTATTATTTAAATATTTGCCATTTTCATTCTATTGTCTCCTAGGTGGAGTAATTTAACCAATTTACAATTATCCCCGATATAACCTTCTTTCCACTTTAAGTAGATACACATTCATATTTATTTATTTAAACTCTATTCTCACCTTTTCCTCCATTTTTGAATTTAATATAATTCAAAAATAGCATTACCCACTTGCATCTTCCTAATTCAAAAGGCTTGTTAAGAAGACATTTTTTAGATTTAATAATTACATTAATAATCAAAATATAATTATTAAACATAAAGAAAGGTCTTGTCAAAAGGCCTTTTGATTCATGCATAGACAATTCCTTTCCCAATAACCATCGCCAATCAAACTACATATTGTTTGACTACAACAATACTCCATTTTTTTATAATGGTACATTTTGTTTAGTAGGAATTCATTCAAGCAATCAATGGCATCACATGTATGTTTATACGAGCATATACAACTAATATAATTAAAATGGATGGGATAAGGATGGAAGAGTTGAATTTAAAAGAAATCTTGTTAGTTTGTTTATATATATA
>MU224405.1:556311-604610 GCA_018584345.1 Thuja plicata | reverse complement strand
TATATATATATGTAGATATATATACATACATATATGTATATATATGTATGTATGTATATATGTATATATATATACATATATATACATACATACATATATACATACAAATATATATGTATATATATACATACATATATATATGTATGTATGTATATATGTATATATATATATACATATATATACATACATATATATATACATATATATACATACACACACACACACACACACACACACACACACACACACACACACACACACACACACACTTTGATCAATCTTATACTCATATGAAATTCCTCCTATGAATGCCCTTTGAATTCTTCCACTTAACCATTTTAGGCTTGTAGAGCACTATCAAGTACCAACTTTTGAGTATCATGCTTTCTAAATTTGTGTCTTGACCACTAAAGATGTCATAATTTTTTTTTAATGTCTACACTACATAATATTTAGGACATGTATAGCTCTTGTCCCTTTCCTATACCACTACGTTTACTTAAAATATCCAATCTTTGGACAATCGTTAAATATTACTTGATACTGCCCTTTATTTATTTTCATATCCAACATAGACTTGTCCATTCCCGATTTCACTTGTCTTAAAAAAATATCACTTCTAAACTGTCATCACAATTGATCCTAGTAGTTATATTTTTAATATTTTTTTCATACAAATATTTTTATCATGGTATAAAATACCAAGTATACAAATGTTGCTAAGAACTTCAATGGATATGTAAAGGATGAAAAATATGTGCTAGTATATGATCTCATCTAGTATAAGGATAGAACCTTTCTAGTGCTTGAATCTCAAACAAAGAAACATGGTTTGAAAATTTTACATGACACAAAAATGGTTGTCCACTTTAGACCCTACAATATTTGTAGATCTAAACAAGAGATATTCTCATTTACAAGAAATTTAAATTTGCAAATAATTAATTTAAATATAAGAATTGATATAGATCATAGAAATAAATGTAAACTCTAATGTAAATTTTAAATTCAACTGTGAGGTTATTGTGAACTGCTAACCTAACAATGGAATGATTGCATAAGAAAAACAATTGACTTGCCATTTTGAAATTTGAATAATTATGAGTCTATGATGATTTAGTTGATGACATGTAATTGATTGAATGTTTGAAGATGTTAAGTGGATCACCAAAATGCAGAAAGATAATGCAAGACATTAAATCAGTTAGTGAATTGTATTGACATTAATGTCAACTTGATATAATCTAATCAGTTATAATCAAAGTGTCAAAGACTTCAGAGAATCAGAGAGATAGAAATTATGCTTTTAGTAATGCATAAAAGACAAGCATTCACTATGTGACTTCAAACACCGACGGCTAGTAGAACCTGACGAACAAAGATAACTGAAAGTCAAGTCACAGTGATTCCCAAGCAAGAAAATCAACGAGTATTACTGACAAGCATAATCAAAAGCATACTTGACGAGCATAATCATAGTGTAACCCGACGGAGAAGCCCGAGGAGAACTGGAGTGTTGACCGAAGCTATAAAAGAGTTAGAACACCAAAAGTTAATTGTAGTTCAGAAATGACAAAATATCTAACTGGTAGAGATAAATATAGATTTAACTAGTAGTTATCATTATTTTCATCGACAAGATAAAGCCAGAGATAAGTAAAGGATTTAAAGATGTTTTGTCCAGTTGGCAAGAAGATCTCTACAAGATAAAACAAGAGTTTTGCTTTGAATCAGATTGGCTAAGATTGTGCATCATGCCAAGATCAAGAAAATCAAGAACATAACAACAATGATATCATGTCTATAAAGAGACAACTTAATTCATTTTGAAAAAAAGGGATTTAATGAAAAAGAGGATGCTGGAGAGAAACTGATGAAGAACAACTTCATACAGTCCTGATCAATCTAGCTGATGAAAGAGCTAAATATTTTTGTGGACACCGAGCAACAAAGCATAGCATCACCGAGCAGAACAAAAGTGGAGCAAAGGTATTAAAAGATATATTGATCAGATTGGTTTTATGAGCTTACAATAGATTTGAAAATCTGAAAGTATAAGTTGTATATGCGAACATATCATATTGTTTTAGTTTAACCATTGATTCATAAATTCTCTTAACCGAGTGGGATTTAAAGATCCTTTCTATATTGAGATACATCTGAAGGAGTATCAAAAATTTTGATTAGGAAGACAACATGAGATGCCAAATACTAGTTGACAAACCTGAAGTGTTTGGACAAGGAAGGTACCATAGAAATGCTCGATATCAAGTGATAAGGTAATCTTTTAAATCATCTAACAAGGTCACACCTACCAATGTGTTTGTAACCTTTAACAGGGTTGGCTCTTCACCGAGCTCACTTCAGAAGAGTGAAAATTTTGGGTTACCGGTCCCAAGTGGTTTTTCTCTTAACAGGGTTTCCACATTAAAAATCCATGTCTCAATGTGTTTATGAGTCATTACTTTAGTGTTTTGCATCACACATAGCTAATCTAGATTGATCGTTATACTCTAATTAATTTTCTATTTTCTATAAATTAATAGACTATTATTCAGTAAACATACATAATAAGGTTTAACAAAGCATTCCGAGCAGTAGTAATTTGGTAAGTATATTTGAAGGCATTCATCTTATAGGACTGAAGATAAATAGAGGATTAATATTGTGGTAATAATTTTTTGGGTTGATTAATCAGAATTTTTTTAGGCCACTGATTCACCCCCCCTCTCAGTTATTACTAACAATTGGTATCAAATCTTGTGTTCTTAGAAAGGGAGTTTAACAGATCAAGCAAAAGATCACAAGATGTGCCCAAGTTGAATAAAGAAAAAATTGCATCATGGAAAAGCAGAATAAGACTCCACCTATTAGGTATTGGAAATGATGTTACTTAATACCTTGATACTGAATACGTGTTTCTTATAGGACCTCACACTCTTGAGCAATTAAGAGTAAAGTGTGAGCATAATTGCATGATTATAGAACTTGCCTCATCACTCTCTGATGTTGAGTTTGAAGATGTCAAAACTTGCACCTCTGCAAAGAAAATGTGGGATAAGTTGAAGCTGGTACATGGAGGAGATGATAATGTACTAAGAGCCAAGGCAAAAATCCTAAGAGGGAGGTTTGATGACCTAAGGATGAAAGAAGGAGAAAATATCACTCAGTATAGCTACAGAATCAAAGAGGTAGTCAATGTTATCCGAGGAGTTGGAGGTGTACTTGAAGAGGAGATAGTGGTAAGTAAAATCTTAAGAACCTTATTGCCTGTATATGCTAGTAGAGTTTCTATTATTCAAGAAATGAGAGCAATTGCAAACAATACAGTTACTCTAGATAGTCTGATTGGTAGACTGATTTCATTTGAGATGAATAACTATGATAATAGTATCTTACCATCTATAGAATCTGAATTCAAATTTTCTTTAAAGATAAGTAATTCAAGTCATAGACATGCTATTAGAAATGACAGTGAAAGTGATAATGAGGATCAAGGACTTGATGAGATTGAAGCACTAATGGAAAGAAGACTGCAGAGAGGCAAATGTAGATACAAACGTAAATTACCACTTGTATGTTTCAATTGTAAAGAGGTTGGACACTTTGCTGCAAGATGTCCAAACAAAAGAAAACATGACAGAGGTAATGACAGATCATATGAGAAGAAGTTTGATAGAGGTGATAACAAAGATTAATGAAGCAACCAACAATATGACAAAAGAGATACTCGAGACTACAAGGACAAAGGGAAGAAATCTTGCTACCTAGCTGAGAAATTTTTTTATGACTCTGACACCGAATCGGAAGAAGATATTGAGATTTTATTTGTAGCCATGAAGGATGATTCAGAAGAACAAGAAAGGTGTGTAGAAACTACACTCATATCTAAAGTTAGTAAGAATGATGACTAGATCATAAATAGTGGCTACACTCACCATATGACCGATGATAAACAAAATTTTGAGACTTTTGAATACTATAATGTTGGTTTAGTAAGAATGGGAAATGATACACCTTGTCCAGTTGAAGGTAAAGGAACTATAATGTTGAATAACCTAATCAAATATGAAAATTCCTATTGGGTAAAAGGACTGAATTATAATCTGTTAAGTGTTTCACATCTGAATAATACAGGTCACTGAGTGGCATTTGAAAATAAGAAGGCAAAGATCTTCAATGAATCAGGAAGGTTGATCAGAACCAGTGAGCAAACAAAAGGTAACCTTTTCTATCTTGATGACACTAACACCACTTATTTAATGGATAGAAATGAAGACATATGGTTGTGGCACAAAAGATTGCGTCATATGAATTTTGACAACATGATAAAAATAAGAAACAAAAGGAATGTTAGAGGTTTACTAAGCATGACTAAGCCCGAACATATCATGTGCAAGAATTGTCAAAAAGGTAAGATGACAAAGTCTAGTTTCAAGAGTAAAACCCATACATCTAATGCAATTCTAGAATTACTCCATACTGATCTATGTGGACCCATGAGGACAAAGAGTTACTATGGAGATAGGTATTTTATTCTCTTTGTTGATGATTATTCTAGAATGATGATGGTTATGTTCTTAAAAGATATTTATCAGAATTATTCAAGATGTTTAAATGGTATAAGGCTATGGTAGAAAAATAAAGTGAAAAGAAATTGAAATGCTTAAAGTCAGTTAGAGGAGGGGAATATACTTCAGATGAATTCACTAACTATTGCAATGAGCATGGAATTAAAAGACGGGTTTCTACACCAAGAACACACAACAAAATGGAATTGTTGAAAGTAGAAATATGTCAATTGTTGAATGTGCAAGAACATTGATGATTGAGAAGAGCATCACTCAAAACTTCTGGAGGGGATCTGTCAGTACTGTTGTCTACACATTAAATAGAGTACAATTGAAGGACACAAAGAAGACACCCTATGAGCTTTGGTATGGCCATACACCCAATGTAAGTTACTTCAAAATATTTGGTAGTCAATTTTATATTTTGAAGGATGATAGAATTGGAAAAATTAACTCCAAAAGTGAAAAAGGTATCTTTATAGGGTATTCAAACAAAAGAAAGGCTTATAAATGTCTTAACAAGTCATCTAACAAGATCATTGAAAGTGAAAATGTGAAAATAGATGAATTTGTAGAAAAGAATGATAAGGAAAGTAGAAGAGAACCAGTGGACTACAGCAGGTTTGTTTATATAGAACCTAACACTCTACCCAAGCAACAGTGTATCGCTCCTGAGCAACAGAACATTGTACCTGAGCATTAGGCTGCAATTACTGAAAATCAGGAAAATCCTCAAGATGATGTTTTGAGTGATGAAGATCAGAACGAAGGTCAAGAATATGATCAAAATGATGAACACGGAGGCGAACCAAAACTTGCCAAGTATGTCAAAAGACATCATCCACAGAATCAAATCATAGGAGACAAGAAAGATGGAATGAGAACAAGAAGTAAGTCACTGGACACTAGGTGTTTACTTTATGATTTTGAGCATAAATCTATTAATACTGCACTTGAGAATGAAGAATGGGTCAGTGCTATGAATGAATAAATAGAATAGATTGAGAAAAATTGTACATGAACACTAGTACCAAGACTAGATGACAAGAATGTCATCGGTACCAAATGGATATTCAGAAACAAGATGAATGAGAATGGAGAGGTCATAAGAAACAAAGAAATGTTAGTATGCAAGGGATATGCACAAGAAGAAGGTATTGATTATGCTGCATTCAAAGGATTCAAGGTAAACTAGATGGATGTCAAATCTGTATTCTTAAATGGAATACTGGAAGAAGAAGTATAAATTGAACAACCAGAATGGTTTGTTGATCCAGACAAGAGAAACATGGTATGTAGACTACATAAAGCCTTGTAAGGATTGAAGCAAGCACCTAGAGCCTTGTATGACAGACTTCACTCCTATCTCATTAGCATAAAATTTGTTAGAAAAAGTAAAATAGAAATCTATACTTAAAAGAAGATACCGATGTTAATATTTTGATTGCTAAAACTTTTGTTGATGATATCATTTTTGGGGGAAATGAAATATTATGCAAATCCTTTGCTAATGAAATGAGAAAAGAATTTGAAATGTCTATGTTTGGGGAGATCAAATTCTTTCTTGGTCTACAGATTCTTCAACAAGATGCAGGCATATATATCACTTAGTCTAAATATATCAAGGAAGTGCTGAAGATATTCAAGATGGAAGATTCCAAACCAGTTGGAACACCTATGGCTACCAGATGTAAGCTGACAAAAGAAGACAAATCAAATGAGGTAAATCAAACCTTGTATAGATCAATGATTGGAAAACTGATGTATGTTGTTTATACCATACCAGATATAGCACATGCAGTTGGTATAGTTGCAAGATTCTCTGCTAATCCCAAAGAATCACATATGACTGTTGTCAAGAGAATTCTGAGATATTTGAAGAACACAGAGGACTATGGCTTATGGTATAAAAGAGAAGGAAAATTTGAACTACAAGTCTATACAGATGTTTATTGGGCTAGAAAAATTGACGATAGAAAGAGCACAACTAGAGGAGCATTCTTCATGGGTGACAGACTTGTCACATGGATCAGCAAGAAGCAATGATGCATATCTTAGTCTACTATAGAAGCAGAATATGTAGTTGTTGTTGCAAATTGCTCCAATATTTCATGGATCAAATAGTTTCTAGAAGGTATGAATATGAAGATTCTTGAACCATTAATTATCTATTTTGATAATACCAGTGCAATTAACATTTCTAAGAATCCATTCATGGATGCTAAGACTAAGCATATTGCAATCAAGTATCACTATCTAAGAGAAAAAGTGCAAGCAAAGGAGGTGATACTGGAATATGTTCAATCAAAGGAACAACTAGCTAATATATTTACCAAGCTATTATCGAAGGATACATTTGAAAACTTGAGACAGAGACTAGGGGCCCAACCCTTGTCTATCGGTCAGTAAGCTAACTAGGAGTATGCATCAGCCTGCACATAATCTGAAGATAATTTATGTTGATGCAAACGCCAAGATGAACAGTAAAAAATACATTTGTATGTAGTAAGGTACAAGTATGCACTGAATACCAGAGACATTATATTGTTGATGGATAGGGAAATTCAAGGAATATATTATATAAAGGGATGAAAGATGATATAGAAGAAACTTGTTTGGCATTGTTGTCAAAGGAATAGATTATCTCATTATCATAAGGGAGAGAGACTCTTTATCATAAGGGAGAGATTATATTATTGATCTAGAACAGATTATATCATTATCCATGAAGTGAAGTTCCTGAGAATCAAAAGGAAGAGTTCATCAATATTCAAAGGGAGAGAGATTGATTACATATGAAATATCCATCTAAGGGAGAGAAGTAACAAAGGGAGAGAGTTCATACAAAGAGAGAGATTGTTGTCAAAGGAAAAAGAGATTATCAAGAACAGGAACAGTCAAGGCAGAGCACATATTAGAATGGAGACATTAGATGCTACATCTATCTAGTGAACGGATTGAAGATTGAAGAAACCACTCTGTAAGAAACCAATCTAAGCTATTTGAGCTTACCGAGAACCAAACATTTGTAATAGTTACAATAGGAAAGATTGATGAAACTATTATATTTCATATTGTATTAGTATTAGTATAGTATGATAATGTAGTATTTTTCCATCAATGCCAAAGGGAGAGATTGATTACATGTAGCTGATTGAATGTTTGAAGATGTTAAGTTGATCACCGATATGCAGAAAGATAATGCAAGACATTAAGTCAGTTTATGGATTGTATTGTCATTAATGTCAACTTGACATAATCTAATTGTTTATAATCAAAGTGTCAAAGACTTCAGAGAATCAAAGAGATAAAGATTATACTTTCAGTAATGATTAAAAGACAAGCATTCACTATGTGACTTCAAACACCGACGGCTAGTAGAACCTGATAGACACAGATAACTAAAATTCAAGTCACAGTGATGCCCGAGAAAGAAAACCGATGAGCATTACCGATGAGTAGAATCACAAGCATACTTGATGAGAAGAATCATAGTGTAAGCCGACAGAGAATCCTGAGGAGAACTGGAGTGTTGACCGAAGTTATCAAAGAGTTAGAATACCAAAAGTTAACTGTAGCTCAAAAATGACAAAATATCTAGCTGGCAGAGCTAAATATAGACTTAACTAGTAGTTATCATTGTTTTCATCGACAAGATAAATCCAGAGATAAGCAAAGGATTTAAAGTTGTTTTGTCCAGTTGGCAAGAAGATCTCTACAAGAAAAAATAGGAGTTTTTCTTTAAATCAAATTGGCTAAGATTGCGGATCACGCTAAGATCAAGAAAATCAAGAACCTAGCAATAGTGATATTATGACTATAAAGGGACAACTTAATTCATTTCAAAAAAATGGGGATTGAATTAAAAAGAGGATGTTGGAGAGAAAATGATGAAGAAAAACTTCATACAGCCCTAATCAATAAAGCTGAGGAAAGTGCTAAAGATTTCTGTGGACACCAAGCAACAGAGCATAACATCACCAAGTATAACAAAAGTGGAGAAACGGTATTAAAAGATATATTGATCAGATTGGTTTTATGAGCTTACAATAGATCTAAAAATCTACAATTATAAGTTGTATATGTGAACAAATCATACTGTTTCAGTTTAACCATTGATTCAGAAAGTCTCTTAACTGAGTAGGATTTAAAGATCCTTTCTATATTGGGATACATCCCAAGAGTATCAAAAATTTTGATCATGAAGATAGCATGAGATGCCAGATACCATTTGACAAACCAGAAGTACTTGGACAAGGATGTTAGTAATAACTAAGAGGGGAAGGGGGGGTGAATCAGTGGTCTCAAAAATATTCCAATAATCAACCCAAAAACTTAGTACCACCATATTAAGCCTATAGTTATCTTCAATTCTATAAGATGAATGCCTCCAAATACTTTTATCAAATTACTACTGCTCGGGATGCTTTGTAAAACCTTCTACTATATGTTTACTGAATAGTAGTCTCTTAATTTATAGAAAGACAGTAAATTATCTAGTGTATATCGATCAATCTAGTTAAGCTATGTGTGATGCAAAACACTAAAGTAATGACTCATAAACACATTGACACATGGATTTTTAACGTGGAAACCCTATTAAGGGAAAAAACCACTTGGGACTGGTAACCCAAAATTTTCACTCTTCTAAACTGAGCTCAGTGAAGAGCCAGCCCTGTTAAAGGTTAAAAACACATTGTTAGGTGTGACCTTGTTAGAGGATTTGAAAGTGTAGTCTGTAACTTGATATTGAGAATCTTTATGCTACCTTCCTTGCTCAAACACTTACTTGTCCTTTCAATAGGTATCTGGAATCTCATGTTATTTTCATGATCAAAATTTTGATACTCCTTGGGATGTATCTCAATATAGAAAGGATCTTTAAATCCTGCTCAGTTAAGAGACTTTCTGAATCAATGGTTAAACTAAAATAGTATGATCTGTTCACATATACAACTTATACTTGCAGATTTTCAGATCTATTGTAAGCTCATAAATCTATTCTGATCAATATATCTCAGTTTATACCTTTGCTCCACTTTAATTCTACTTGGTGATGTTGTGCTCTATTGCTCGGTGTCCATAGAAAACTTTAGCTCTTTCCTCAGCTTGATTGATTAGGACTGTAAGAAGTTTCTCTTCACTATCCTCTTTTTATTCATTCACCCACCACCATTCGTAATGAATTGAGTTGTCTCTTTATAGACATGATATCACCATTGTTAGGTTCTTGATTTTCTTGATCTTGGCATCTTCCATAATTATCGCCAATTACATTTAAAGAAAAGCTCTTATTTTATCTAGTTGAGATCTTCTTGCGAACTGGAAAAAATAGATTTAAATTCCTTACTTATGTATGGCTTTATCGTGTCGATGAAAAAAAAGATAACTACCAGTTAAGTCTATATTTAGCTCTGCTAGCTAGATATTTTTTCATTTCTGAACTCAAGTTAGTTTCGGTGTTTTAACTCTTTGATAGCTTTGGTCACCACTCCAGTTCTCCTCGGACTTCTCCATTGGTTTACACTATGTTTCTGGCTGTCAGTTATGCTTGTGATTATACTCATCAGTGTTCTTGCTCGGGATCACTATGACTTGAATTTCATTGATCTTTGTCTACCGGTGTTCCACTGACCGTCGGTGTTTGAAGTCATATTGTGAATGCTTGTCTTTTATGCATTACTGAAAGCATAATATTTTTTT
This sequence comes from Thuja plicata, assembly GCA_018584345.1. Classification (NCBI taxonomy): domain Eukaryota; kingdom Viridiplantae; phylum Streptophyta; class Pinopsida; order Cupressales; family Cupressaceae; genus Thuja; species Thuja plicata. Next base: position 594,336 of record MU224405.1, on the reverse strand, counting down.
CTTTGATTCTCTAAAGTCTTTGACACTTTGATTATAGCTAATTAGATTATATCAAGTTAACATCAATGACAATACAATCCATTAACTGATTTAATGTCTTGCATTATCCTTCTACATTTTGGTGATCAACTTAACATCTTCAAACATTCAATTAGTTACATGTCATCAATATCTCCCTTTGGCATTGATGGAAACATACTACATTATCATACTATACTATCACTAATACAATATGAAATATACAGTTTCATCAAGCTTTCCTAATGTAACTATTACAAATTTCTGGCTCTCGATAAGCTCAACAAATAGCTTGGATTTGATTGATGCAGAATGGTTGTCTTCAATCTTCAATCCCTTCTCTAGATAGATGTATCATCTGATATCTTTGTTCTGATATGTGCTTTTCCATGACTCTTCCTGGTGTAGGGAACCTCCCTATTTGATATTTTGATGTTCTTTAGGGTTGGATTAGGAGTTTGTGTGAGTGGTAGAATAAGTTCCAAAAGGTTGGAAGCAATGTTAGTCTAACTTCAAATTTGTAAGGGCTTTAGTGCTCATTAGGGGTTTTGGGTCTTTTGACTTCAAATTATGGAAAAGTTTCCATTTTAGTGCAACATGGGGTGGAAGTATGTTTTTGGACCCTACATATCCTATTTAGGGTCTTAGGAGTCAACATCAATCATCGAGTTGACATAGAAAGTCAAAATGCAAAAAGTTGCTAGCAACTTTGAAAGTTGCTCGAGCAACTTTTGCAAGAAATGACAAAATGTAGTTAAACTAATTTGTAACTGCCCATGCTCGGTATATGAGCATGGAATCGATGTTTGGACAAGGTTATTGAGATTTTGTATTGAGACACTTATTTCTGACACCTTTGTACAGATGACTATATCCTCTTCTGTGTAATCTTCATTGTGTCTTTGCTTCTATACAGTCCTGTACGGATTGGCACATGTGATCAGGCTCCATGTTGGTGTAGTGTTGAATTTCAACTTTCATATGCAATAGGTAGTTTATTTTGAAGTTTAGTAGAAGTTAAGTTGTACATTTTTTAAGGTCACTGGTCTGACAGAGACATAAATAGTGTTACCTTGTTAGAAATGGCTCTAACCTAGTTTTCCTCTAGTGGATGTGTCTGAAACCATAGGGAAATTAGGGTTAGGTTTTTTAGATAGGTTTGTAGGTTTCTTTTTGGTTGTCTCTTTGGAAATCATAGACCAAAGATGAAGCCCTATGGCTGACTGGTGAAACTAGGTGAGCCAGGATAGGGAGGAGATTGAATTTGTTTGAGCACCCAAGACCTTTTGGGGAAGACTTAGTGGCATTTCTAGATGCATTAGACAGTATCCTAAAAGGATTCAATGGTGGTTAGAGGTGAATCAGAAATTGGAGACAAGATTTGCAATTGTTCATGATCACTGGTCCAGAGGCCTAATTAATAGGCTATAGTCTAGGGCCTGCAAGAAAATAGAGTTTTGAGTGCCATCAGAGGTCAGTGTTTTGGATTCTGATGGGGTTGAATGATGTCTTGAACATTTTAAAGTTTTTTTGTTGTGTCATTTGGGTATTTTCGAAGAAATAGGCCAAAATTGGTGAAAATAGACTTACAAGGAGTTGAGCAATTAACCCTCCTAGTGAGTTAAAGACCAATTGGATTGGTGGAGCACCTTGGAGAGTTTTGGATGGATGCAGAATGACCAATAAAGGGTCAATAAGTTTATGGAGAGTCACAGTAAGTGTGTGGAAATATCCTAGGTAGAGGATTGGAAATCTAGGTGGAGTTGTAGAGAAGGAAACTAAGCTTTTGGTTAACTAGTTGGACTAGTTGAGCTTAGAAATCTTGGAGTCTTCCAAGAACCAACTATACCTAGGAGGAGAAGTTGGTGGAGAGGGTCTTGGAGATCCTAATTGGTGGAAGATCCAACAAAGAAAAACCATTGGATGGTTGGTTTGGTCAAACAAGCACCTAGGAGAGAGCAAAGGTTCTAGATTGTCAAACCCTCTGCATTAGAGTGGTATCAAAGCCAGAATAGCTTGAAGATTATGTATGTCTAAAGGGGAGGAGAGTCAAGAGGTTGATAGCATTCCTCCTAAGGAAATGAGTAGGGATGCCATAGGAGAATTGGTTCAAGGCCTCTTGGAGAAGGCTAATGTGTCCAAGACAAAGAGCAAGAAGAAGATCATAGAATGGGCAGATGAAAGTGATGGAGATGAGATTCAGATAGAAGAGTCATCAAACAAAGGGAATGAAATTGAGATAGACAAAGAACAAAAGGTATTCTTAGATTTCTTTAATTCTTTAAACAAGGACAGCATGGAACACACACCATACTATTGTGGCAGTTTGAATGGAGAGGAGTTGTTGGATTGGCTAGAGGCCATAGATAATCAATTTGATTACAAGGAGGTAGTAAAGGAGAAGAGAGTTAGCTATGCTAAGGCTAGACTCAAGGGATCTACATTGGTGTGGTGGAACATGATGCAGTATGAAAGAGTAAATAGTGGGAAGAAAAAGATTGTTTCTTGGGAGAGAATGAAAATCAGGTTGAGGGCACAATTCTTGCCTACTGATTATGAAATCCAAATATATCAAAAGCTACATAATCTAAGACAAAAAGAAATGTTAGTGAGCTCTTACACCAAGGAGTTCCATAAACTAAGCCTAAGGGCTAGGAGACAAGAAGATGAAATGGAGAAAGTGGTAAGGTATCTCAATGGGCTAAGGAAAGGGATACAAGATGAGATAAGCATGATGGCTCTAGACAGTATGCATAAATGTTTTCAATTGGCCTTAAGAGTAGAGGAAAAGGCTAGAAGAAGGAATGATTTCCATTAAAGAGGAAGGGGTGGCAGAAATAAAAGAGGGTTCCAAAGAGGAAGAAGTAACTTTGGTAAGGAAACATAGCCCTAATAGACAAGAAGATAATCAGTCCATGGATAGTAGTGGAGGAAACTAGTATAGAGGATCTTTCCAAAGTGAGGATATAGAGGTAGAGGACCACCCAAAGGTAGGTTCCAACCCCAAGGGATATCTGATTCAATTTTCACTGGTAGGTGTTATAATTGCAACCAAGTGGGTCACACAATGGGTAGGTGTCCAGAGAAGGCTTCCTCATCTTCAATGGGGGATAGAAGGAATCAATTAGTTCAAGAAGATGACACTCAAAGTGTTACTTCTCCCATTTCCAAGGCAGGGCCAATACTAGATGGAGAGAACTTGATGTTGAGGAGAACCTTATTGAAAGTACCTAACACCATAGAGCCACCCCAAAGAAAGAACTTATTCAAAACAACTTGTAGGGCTCATGGGAATATTTGCAAGGTTATAGTGGACTCTGGATCCACTGAGAATATAGTCTCCACTGAGATGGTGGAGAAATTGAAGTTGAGAAGGATACCACATATTACACCTTACAAGGTTTCATGGTTGAACAAGAGTCAACAAATATTGGTAGATGAGAAAAGTGTGGTTGAGTTTGAGATTGGGGAATATAAGGACAAGGTCCTATGTGACATACTGCCTATGGATGCATGCCATCTGCTCCTAGGATGTCCATGACAGTATGATGTCAAAGAAATACATGATGGAGAGAAGAAAAATTATGTCATCACCAAGCTAGGGAAGAAATTCCAAATGGACCCATTGCAAGAATCCAATGAAGAGAAGCATGTGGGGACAAGTGTGATGTTATTGAGTGGGAAAGAGTTTATAAAGGCCATGAAGAAGGAGAAAGGAGTCTATTTTGTAGTAGTGATCGAACCAAAGGAGGAAACTAAGGAGAAAGTTTGTTTGCCACTAGAGATACAAGATTTGTTGGAGAAGTATTATGACATAGTAGATAATGGTTTTCCAAGTGCCTTACCACCTATGAGATATGTGAGTCATCAGATTGACGTCATCCCTAGAGAAAATTTTCCAAACAAAGCTACATATAAGATGACACCTAGCCAAAATGCAGAGATAGCAAAACAGATCCAAGATTTGTTGGATAAGGGGCTGATAAGGAAGAGTTTGAGCCCATGTGTTGTGCCAATAGTACTTGCAACTAAGAAGGATGGAAAATGGAGGATGTGTGCAGAATCCAGGGCTATAAACAAGATCACAATCAAATATAGGTTCCTAATGCCCTAGATAGAAGACTTGATGGATAATCTTGGAGGATCTTGTTAATTTTCTAAGGTGGACTTGAAATTAGGGTATCATCAGATAAGGGTGAGGCCAGTTGATGAGTGGAAAATAGATTTTAAGACCAATGAGGGTTTGTATGAGTGGCTAGTAATGCCCTTGGCCTAAGTAATGCACCTAGCACATTCATGAGGCTCATGAATGAAGTGTTGGAAGAATTTATTGGTAATTTTGTAATAGTTTACCTTGATATTTTGATATTTAGGAGGTCCAAGGAGGAGCACATGAAGAATTTGGAGATGGTCTTGAGGAGGCTACATCAAGAAAAGTTGATGATTAATAAAGAGAAGTGCGAGTTTCTGAAAACTGAACTTGTTTACCTTGGTTTTGTGGTTGCTAATGGATGCATGAAGATGGATCTTGAAAAATTCAATTCCATTTTGGAATGGCCTACACCTAGGTCCATAGGGGATGTTAGGAGTTTCCATGGGTTTGCCTCCAACTATAGGAAATTTGTAAGAAATTTTAGTCATGTATGTGCCCCAATTCTGAACACCATAAAAGGTGGAATCAAATGCAAGTTTGAATGGACAGTAGCAGTAGACCAGGGGTTTGAGATGTTGAAAAAGAGGATTGTAAAGCTACCTACACTTAGATTTCCTAACTTTAATCAAATATTTGTGGTAAAGTGTGATGCTAGAAAGTTGGTTATAGGAGCAGTGCGAAGCCAAGACGGACATCCTGTGGCATTTTTCTCTAAGAAGTTGAATGAGGAAAAAAAAAAGTACTCCACCTATGAATTGGAGTTATATGCCATGGTGCAAGCCTTGAAGAAGTGGACACTACCTATAACCTAGGGATTTTTTGGTCTATACCGTTAACCATGCCTTAAGTTTCCTAAATGGACAAGAAAAACTAAATCAGAGGCATATGAAGTGGGTAGAATCATTGCAGGCTTACACATTTTTTATTAATCATAAGAAGGGGGTTAGCAAAAAGGTTGAAAATGATCTTAGTAGGATAGTACTCACAATCCAAGAGATAAAACTACAAATTGTAGGATTGGATGATTTGAAAGACCTCTACAAGGAAGAAAAAGTTTTCAAAGGAGCTTATGAAGCTTGTGTAAAGTTTCAGTAGGGGTTCAAGGTGGATTTTAGTGAGTTTGTGTTGCAGGAAGGCCTATTGTGAAAAGGTCATCTTATGTGTATACCTCAGTTCTCAATGAGGAAAAACATTGTGAATGAAAAACACCAAGGAAGCTTGGGAGGCCACTTTGGAGTGGATAAATCATTGGAGCAGGTACATAGGAATTACTATTGGCCTAAGATGTAAACACATGTGAGGAGGTTCATAGAAAAATGTTAGATTTTTTAGAGGGAAAAAGGACAAAGAAACAATAGTGGGTTGTATCAACCATTAACTATACCCCAAAGGCCTTGGGAGTTCCTTAGTATGGATTTTGTTTTGGGGTTACCAAAGACACCTAGGGGACATGATAGTGTGTTTGTGGTGGTGGACCATTTCAGCAAGATGTCACACTTTAGTCCATGCAAGTAGACCAATTATGCCTCTCAAATTGTAGGGCTATTCTTTAGGGATATAGTAAGAATCCATGGTTTGCCTTTGAATATTGTCAGTGACAGGGATACAAAGTTTGTGGGTCACGTTTGGAGAACTCTTTGGAAGATGCTTGGTACTAGTTTGTCTTTCTCCTCAACCTACCACCAACAATCTGATGGGAAAATAGAAGTAGTGAATAGGTCACTTGGAAATTTGCTGGGGTGTTTGACTAAACAGCATGGAAAATCTTGGGATCATATCATAGGGCAGGCAAAATTTGCATACAATGACTCCATTAATAGGAGTACAAGTAAGAGTCCCTTTGAGATAGTTTATGGGGTCAATCCTAGAGGGATTTTGGATATGAGGGATCTCATTTTGAGGGACAAGAGGAGTGCACAAGGAGAGTCATTTGCAAAGAAAATGAAGGAGCTGCATGATCAAGTCAATAAGACTTTACAAAAACAAGTGGAGAAGTACAAAACCAAAGCTGATAAGACTAGAAGGGACTTTCAATTTAAGGTTGGGGATCTAGTACTTTCCTACCTTGGGAAGGAGAGGCTACCCAAAGGCCAACCAACTAAGCTAATCATGAAGAAGATTGGACCACTAAATATTTGCATAAATATGGCAAGAACGCCTATGAAGTGGAATTGCCCCCTAATTTGGGAATTTCACCTATTTTCAATGTTTGTGACTTATATCCTTACAAGGGACCACCTCTAGACACAGGTTAGTCTACACTTACAGCTTTGGAGGAAGATGATTGGGTGAAGGATTTGCCTACCCCAAAGCATTTGCAATTGGAAAGTGTCTTGGACTCTAAGGTGATAAAGAAGACAAGGAAGGGAAACTACAAGGAGTATCTCATCAAGTGGCAAGGACTACCTAAAGTTGAGGCTACTTGGATGACAGAGATGGAGGTTCTGAAACATGGGGTCACTCTTGAAGACCTCCTAACTCAAGGGACTTGAGTTATTTTTTCTAGGGGAGTATGGTACAGGGCACCTCCCTATTTGATATTTTGATGTTCTTTAGGGTTGGATTAGGAGTTTTTGTGAGTGGTAGAATAAGTTCCAAAAGGTTGGAAGCAATGTTAGTCTAACTTCAAATTTGTAAGGGCTTTAGTGCTCATTAGGGGTTTTGGGTCTTTTGACTTCAAATTGTGGAAAAGTTGCCATTTTAGTGCAACATGGGGTGGAGGTATGTTTTTGGACCCTGCATATCCTATTTAGGGTCTTAAGAGTCAACATCAATCATCGAGTTGACATAGAAAGTCAAAATGCTTCAAAATGTAAAAGGTTGCTAGCAACTTTGAAAGTTGCTCAAGAAACTTTTGCAAGAAATGACAAAATGTAGTTAAACCAATTTGTAACTACCCATGCTCAGTATATGAGCATGGAATCAATTTTTGGACAAAGTTAATGAGATTTTGGATTGAGACACTTATTTCTGACACCTTTGTACGGATGATTGTATCCTCTTTTGTGTAATCTACACTATGTCTTTTCTTCTGTACGGTCCTGTACGGATTGGCACAGGTGATTGGGCTCCATGTTGGTGTAGTGTTTACTTTCAGCTTTCATATGAAATAGGTATTTTATTTTTAAGTTTAGTAGAAGTTAAGTTGTACATTTTTTAAGGTCACTGGTCTGATAGAGACATAAACAGTGTTACCTTGTTAGAAATGGCTCTAACCTAGTCTTCCTCCGGTGAATGTGTCTGAAACTATGGGGAAATTAGGGTTAGGTTCTGTAGATAGGTTTGTAGGTTTCTATTTGGTTGTCTCTTTGGATTTCATAGGCCAAAGATGAAGCCCTATGATTGACTAGTGAAACCAGGTGAGCCAAGATAAGGAGGAGATCGAATTTGTTTGAGCACCCAAGACCTTTTGGGGAAGACTTATTAGATGCACTAGATAGTATTCTAAAAGTATTCAATGGTGGTTGGAGGTGAATCAGAAATTAGAGACAAGATTTGCAATTGTTCATGATCACTGGTCCAGAGGCCTAACTAATAGGCTATAATCTAGGTCCTGCAAGAAAGTAGAGTTTTGGGTGCCATCAAAGGTCAGGGTTTTGGATTCTAATGGGGTTGAATGATGTATTGAATATTTTCAAGTTTTTTTTTTGGGTTATTTGGGGATATTGGAAGCAATAGGCCAAAATCGGTGAAAATAGACCTACAAGGAGTTGAGCAATTAGCCCTCCTAGTGAGTTAAAGACCAATTGGATTGGTGGAGCATCTTGGAGAGTTTTGGATGGATGTAGAATGAATAAGAAAGGGTCTAGAAGTGTATGGAGAGTCTCAGTAAGTGTGTGGGAAGATCCTCAGTAGAGGATTGGCAATCTAGGTGGAGTTGTAGAGAAGGAAACTAAGCTTTTGGATAACTAGTTGGACTAGTTGAGCTTAGAAATCTTGGAGTATTCCAAGAACCAACTATACATAGGAGGATAAGATGGTGGAGAGGGTCTTGGAGATCCTAATTGGTGGAAGATCCAACAAAGAACAACCATTGGATGGTTGGTTTGGTCAAACAAGCACGTAGGAGAGAGGAAAGGCTCTAGATTGTCAAACCATCTGCATCAATTCCTCTTCTTGATAATCTCTTTCTCCTTTGACATCAATCTTTCTCTTTTTTTGAACTCTCTCCCTTTGTTACTTCTCTCCCTTAGATGGATATTTTGTATGTAGTCAATTTTTCTCCCTTAGAATATTGATTAGCTCTTCCTTCTGATTCTTAGGAACTTCTCTTCATGGATAATGATATAATCTTTTCCCTTTATCATATCTCTCCCTTATGATGATGAAATAATCTCTCCCTTTATGATAATGAGGTCCTTTCTTCTCTTATATGATATGGAATCATCTCTCCCTTTGATAATGGAAATCTCTCCCTGATGATAATGAGATAATTCTCTCCCTTTGGCAATAATGCCAAACAAAAATAATCATCTATATCATATTCCATCCTTTTGCATAATATATTCCTTGAATTTCCCTATCCATCAGCAATACAATATTTTGATTTTCAGTGCAAATTTGTACCTTGCTATGTATAGATATATCTTTTGTTGTCCATCTCAGTGTTTGCATCAACATGACTGATCTTCAGATTTGGTATAGGCTAATGCAACCTCCTAGATAGATTACTGACCTATAGACAAGGGTTGGACCCCTAGTCTCTGTCTCAGATACTCAAATATATCCTTTGGTAATGACTTGGTGAATATATCAGCTAACTATTCCTTTGATTGAATATATTCTAGTGTCACTTCCTTTGCTTTCACTTTTTCTATTAGATAGTGATACTTGATAGCAATATGCTTAGTCTTAGAATGCACGACTGGATTCTTAGAAATGTTAATTGCATTGGTATTATCAAAATAGATAATTACTGGTTCAAGGATCTCCATATTCATACCTTCCATCAATTGTTTGATCCATGCAATATTGGAGCAATTTGCAGCTGTAGTCACCTACTCTACTTTTGTAGTAGACTGGGAGATGCATCCTTGCTTCTTGCTGATCCATGTGACAAGTCTGTCACCTAGGAAGAATGCTCCTCCAATTGTGCTCTTTTGGTCATCAATGTTTCCATCCCATTCAACATATGTATAGACTTGTAGCTAAAGTTTTCCTTCTCTTTTGTGACATAAGCCATAGTCCTCGGTGTTCTTCAGATATCTCATAATTCTCTTGACAGTAGTCATATGTGATTCATTCTGATTAGGAGAGAATCTTGCAACTATTCCAACTATGTGTGCTATATCTGGTCTTGTATGAACAACATACATCAGTTTTCCAATCATTGATCTATATAAGGTCTGATTTACCTCATTGGATTTGTCTTCTTTTGTTAGCTTACATCTGGTGGCCATAGGTGTTCCAACTGGTTTGGAATCTTCCATCTTGAATATCTTTAGCACTTCCTTGATGTATTTGGACCGAGTGATGTATATAACTGCATCTTGTTGAAGAATCTATAGACCAAGAAAGAATTTGATCTCTCCAAATATAGACATTTCAAACTCCTTTCTTATTTCATTAGCAAAGGATTTGCATAACAATTCATTTCCCCCAAAGATGATATCATCAACAAAAATTTCAGAAATCAAAATATTAAAATCGGTATCTTCTTTTAGGTATAGATTTCTATTTTCACTTGTTCTAACAAATTTTATGCTAGTGAGATACGAGTGAAGTCTTTCATACTAGGCTCTTGGTGCTTGTTTCAATCCATACAAGGCTTTGTGTAGTCTACATACCATGTTTCTCTTGTCTGGTTCAACAAACCCTTCTGGTTGTTCAATGTATACCTCTTCTTCAAGTATTCCATTTAGGAATGCAGATTTGACATCCATCTGGTATACCTTGAATCCTTTGAATGCAGCATAAGCAAGTAAGATTATAAATCCTTCTAGTCTAGCAATGGGTACAAAGGTTTCTCCATAATCAATAACTTCTTATTATGCATATCCCTTACATACTAAAATTTCTTTGTTTCTTATGACCTATCCATTCTCATTCAACTTGTTTCTGAATATCCATTTGGTACCGATGACATTCTACTCATCTAGTCTCTGTACTAGTGTTCATGTATTATTATTCTCAATCTTTTCTATTTCTTCATTCATGGCACTGACCCATTCTTCATTCTCAAGTGCATTGTTAACAGATTTAGGCTCAAAATCACAAAGTAAACATATGGTGTTGAGTGAATTACTTCTTGTTCTTGTTCCATCCTTTTTGTCTCCTATGATTTGATTATGTGGATGATGTCTTATAACATACTTGGCATGTTTCGGTTCAACTCTATGTTCATCATTTTGATCATCTTCTTGAAAAAATTATTTTGAGGATTATCCTAATTGTCGGTAATTGCAACCTGATGCTCGGGTGCAATGTTCTGATGCTCAGGAGCGACATGCTATTTCTCAGGTAGAGTGTCAGGTTCTGTATAAACAAACATGTTGTAGTCCTCTGGTTCCTTTTTTCTTTCCTTATCATTCTTTTCTGCAAATTCATCTATTTTTCACATTTGCACTTTCAATGATTTTGTTAGATGACTTGTTTAGACATTTATAAGCCTTGCTTTTGGTTGAATACCCTAGGAAGATACCTTCTTCACTTTTGCAGTCAAGTTTTCCATTTCTATCATCCTTCAATATATAACATCGGCTACCAGAGATTTTGAAGTAACTTACATTGGGTGTATGACCATACCAAAGCTCATAGGATGTCTTCTTTTTGTCCTTCTTCAGTTGTACTCTATTTAGTGTGTAGACAACAGTACTAACAGCTTCCCTCCAAAAATTTTGAGTGATGCTTTTCTCAATCATCAATGTTCTTGCATAGTCAACAATTGATCTATTTCTCCATTTACCAATTCCATTTTTTTGTGGTGTTCTGGGTGCAAAAACCTGTCTTTTAATTCCATGCAAATTGCAATAGTTAGTGAATTATTCTAAAGTAAATTCCCCTCTATCTAACCTTAAGCATTTCAATTTCTTTTCACTTTGTTTTTCTACCATTTCTTTATACCATTTAAACATCTTGAATGCTTCTGATTTATCTTTTAAGAACATGACTGTCATCATTCTAGAATAATCATCAAAAAAGAGAATATAATACCTATCTCTACAGTATCTCTTTGTCCTCATGGGTCCACATATATATGTATGGACTAATTCTAGAATTGCATTAGATGTATGGGTTTTACTTTTGAAACTAGACTTTGTCATCTTACCTTTTTGACAATTCTTACACATGATATGCTTGGGCTTAGTCATTCTCGGTAAGCCTCTTATATTCCTCTTGTTTCTTATCTTTATCATGTTATCAAAGTTCACATGAGACAATATTTTGTGCCACAACCATATGTCTTCATTTCTAGCCATTAAAAAAGTGGTGTTAGTGTCATCAAGATAGAAAAGGTTACCTTTTTTCTGCTCACCGATATCAATCAACCTTCCTGATTCATTGTAGATCTTTGCCTTCTTAGTTTCAAATGCTACTTGATGACCTAAATTATTCATCTGTGAAACACTTAACAAATTATAATTTAGTCCTTTTACCTAGTAGGCATTTTCACATTTTATCGGGTTATTAGACATTATGGTTTCTTTACCTTCAATTGGACAAGGTGTATCATTTTCCATTCTTACTGAACCACCATTATAGTATTCAAAAGTCTTAAAATTTTGTTTATCGACGGTCATATGGTGAGTGCAGCCACTATCTATGATCTAGAAATCATTTTTACTAACTTTAGATATGAGTGTAGTTATTACATACCTTTCTTCATCTTCATCTGAATCATCCTTCATGGATACAAATACCATCTCAATGTCTTCTTCTGATTTGGTGTCAGTGTCATCAGTTCTATTCTCAGATAGGTAACAAGCTTTCTTCCCTTTGTCCTTGTAGTCTCAGGTATCTCTCTTGTCAGATTGTCTATTTCTTCAGTAATCTCTATAATCAGCTTTATCAAACTTCTTCTCATATGATCTATCATTTCCTCATTATCACTGTCACTGTCATTTCTAATAGCATGTCTATGACTTGAGTTACTTATATTTAGAGAAGATTTGAATTCTGATTCTATAGATGGTTAGACACTATTGTCAAAGTTATTCATCTCAAATGAAATTAGTCTACCAATCAGACTATCTAGAGTGACTATATTGTTTGCAACTGCTCTCATTTATTGAATAGCAAAAACTCTAATAGCATATATAGGTAGTAAGGTTCTTAAGACTTTACTTACCACTGTCTCCTCTTCAAGTACACCTCCAACTCCTCTGATAGCATTTACTACCTCTTTGATTCTACAGCTATACTGAGTAATGTTTTCTCCTTCTTTCATCCTTAGGTCATCAAACCTCCCTCTTAGGATTTCTACCTTCGCTCTTAGTACATTGGAATCTCCTCCATGTACAAGCTTTAACTTATCCAACATTTTCTTTGTAGAGGTGCAATTTTTGACATCTTCAAATTGAGCAGCAGAGAGTGATGATGCAAGTTCTATCATCATGCAGTTATGCTCATGCTTTACTCTTAATTTCTCAAGAGTGTGAGGTCATGTAGGCAACACATATTCAGTATCTAAGTATTAAACAATATCATTTCCAATACATGATAGGTGGAATCTTATTCTGCTTTTCCATGATGCAAAGTTGTCTTTATTCAACTTGGGCACATCTTGTCTATTCATCTTGTCATTTTTTTGTTGAGCTGTAAAACTCCCTTTCTAAGCACACAAGCTTTAATACTAATTGTTAGTAATAACTAAGAGGGGGGGGGGTGAATCATTGGTCTCTAAAATATTCCAATAATCAACCCAAAGACTTAGTACCACAATATTAAGCCTCTAGTTATCATCAATCCCATACGATGAATTCCTCCAAATACTTTTATCAAATTACTACTGCTCGGAATGCTTTGTAAAACCTTCTACTATATGTTTACCAAATAGCAATCTGTTAATTTACCGAAAGATAGTTAATTATCTAGTGTATACTGATCAATCCAGTTAAGCTATGTGTAATGTAAAACACTAAAGTAATGACTCATAAACACATTGACACATGGATTTTTAAGGTGGAAACCTTGTTAAGGAAAAAAACCACTTGGGACCGGTAACCCAAAATTTTCACTCTTCTAAAGTGAGCTTGGTGAAGAGCCAACCATGTTAAAGGTTACAAACACACTGTTAGGTGTGACCTTGTTAGAGGATTTGAAAGTTTAGTCTGTCACTTGATATCGGGCATCTCAATGCTACCTTCCTTGATCAAAAACTCACTTGGCCTGTCAATAGGTATCTGACATCTCATGCTATCTTCATGATCAATATTTTTGATACTCCTTGGGATGTATCTCAATATAGAAAGGATCTTTAAATCCCGCTCGGTTAGGAGACTTTCTGAATCAATGGTTAAACTGAAACAGTATGATCTATTCACATATACAACTTATACTTATAGATTTTCAGATCTATTGTAATCTCATAAAAATATTCTGATCAATATATCTCAGTTTATACCTTTTCTCCACTTTGATTTTTCTCAGTGATGTTGTGCTCTGTTTCTCGGTGTCCGTAGAAAAATTTAGCTCTTTCCTCAGCTTGATTGATCAGGACTGTATGAAGTTTCTCTTCATTAATTTCTCTTCAGCATCCTCTTTTCATTCATTCGCCCACCACCATTTGTAATGAATTGAGTTGTTTTTTTATAAACATGATATCACTGTTTTTAGGTTCTTGATTTTATTGATCTTGACATGATCCAAAATTCTCGCCAATTAGATTTAAAGAAAAGATCCTATTTTATCTCACTGAGATCTTCTTGCCAATTGGATAAAACAACTTTTAAATCCCTTACTTATCTCTAGCTTTATCTTGTCGATGAAAACAAAGATAACTACTAGTTAAGTCTATATTTAGCTCTGTCAACACTTTGATAGCTTCGTTCACCAGTACAGTTCTCCTCGGGATTCTTCGTTGGTTTACACTATGTTTCTGACTGTCGGTTATGCTTGTGATTCTGCTCGTCGGTTTTCTTGCTTGGGCATCACTGTGACTTGACTTTTGGTGATCTCTATCCATTGGTGGTCCGGTGACCATTGGTGTTTGAAGTCATATTGTGAATTCTTTTGTTTTATGCATTACTGAAAGCATAATCTTTTTCTCTTTGATTCTATGAAGTCTTTGACAATTTGATTATAACCGATTAGATTATATCAAGTTGAAATCAATGACAATACAATCCATTAATTGATTTAATGTCTTGCATTATCCTTCTACATTTCGGTGATCAACTTAACATCTTCAAACATTCAATTAGTTACATGTCATCAAAGGAAGGTAGCATAGAAATGCCCAATATCAAGTGACAAACTAATCTTTTAAATCCTCTAACAAGGTCAAACCTAATACTGTGTTTGTAACCTTTAACAAGGTTGGCTCTTCACCGAGATCACTTTAGAAGAGTGAAAATTTTGGGTTACCGGTCCCAAGTGGTTTTTCCCTTAATAGGGTTTCCACGTTAAAAATCCATGTGTCAATGTTTTATGAGTCATTACTTTAGTGTTTTGCATTACACATATCTAATTTGGATTGATTGGTATACTCTAAGTAATTTACTATTTTTTGGTAAATTAACAGACTGATTTTTGGTAAACATACAAAATAAGGTTTGACAAAGCATTCTGAGTAGTAGTAATTTGGTATGTTTGAAGGCATTCATCTTATAGGACTGAAGATAACTAGAGGCTTAATATTGTGGTACTAAGGTTTTGGGTTGACTAATTGGAATATTTTTGAGGCCACTGAGTCACACCCCCACCCCCACCCCCCTCCTCTCAGTTATTACTAACAATAGTATCATGTTTAGGAAAATGACATTTATCTACAAATGAGGAAAAATAAAAAGTGATATGTCCTACTTTGTGATTATATTAATGAAAGCAACATAATAATTTATTAATAATATATACATAGGTAGGAGAAGTCACAACATAACACATTACCCCACGTAATCATAAAATAAAAATCAACCAAAAAAAAATAGAATATATTTTATCTATTTGATTGTAACCATGTGCATTTTTATTGTCACACTGGTCACTAGGATGTCCATTACAATTTGTGTTTCTCTGGTAGAAAAACTTGCAATGATTTGTCTATGAAACCAATCTTCAGATTTACCTTTCTTTCTTTCTTTCCATCATAGTCTCATTGTACATTACTAATTAGGTGATTCAAATAACACTGGAAGTAAATGAGTAATCAAAGGTTTTAGGGGATGCATTGTTGAATACCTTGTTTGAAAACATTCATTTTGGTTGTCTAGGTCAACAATATGCATATAAATGCCAATCATTTTGGTTAGAAACCTTTTTGGTGCATATGATGAGTGATTCAATTGGTTGAAATCTAAAATTTGTGGGAGTAATGTGAATAGGAGTAACAACGGTAGGAAATGGTGACAAGAAATGTTAAGAGGACCCAAAACAACAACCTAAACAATCAAATCTTAGAGTATGTTGGTTAAGCCAAGCCACTGATTACTATATGACATTTGCTCAGAGTGGGCATTATATTGTTGAGATTGTGCAACCTCACTTTTGTTGAAACCATAGACCTCTCTTGGAATGGAATATCAAGTACTCTTCCTCTCTACTTGAGAAAACTCTCTTCTCTCAAACACCTGGATTTAAGTTTTAATATGTTGAGTGGGAACATTCCATTGTTCAATGAAAATATCTCCACTTACATACCTAGAATTAAGCTTTAATAGGTTTAGTGGGAACATTTGAAGCAAGTCTTGTCTAACAGAACTCGATGCTGTCAATCAGGATTGCGCCTATAGCTAGATGTAGAATCTAGCCATCTTGTTAAAACATGGAAACATTCTCCTTGGTGGATCAGAGAATGAATCTCCAGATTCTAGGCTGGTTCCTATTGGATTTGGGATACCACCTAATACTGATCTTCTTGGTTTCAAGAAAAAGGGAGAAGGATAACTAAAATGAATACTAATTAAGAAGGTGATTCACCAAAATGGGTACAGATTTGTTAGAATTATAATCTGTACCTATAGGACATACATTACTGGACTCTGCAATAACTTTCACTTCACAACACCTAGGATGATCAATAATTCACTATTAGGGTTTGGTGCCACTAATTGTAAAAATTCAACTAGCAAACAGGTAACTTCTGCAAAAGGTTTATCCTTTATAACTTAGAATAGGAATTTGAAGCAATTCACTAATCTATGCTTGAAAGACACAATACACTTAAATGCAGAAAACCTGGAAGGATAGATAGAAAAACTTAGAAAATATATATGAATAATAAGGCTAGCTCTATTATCTTCAAAATCTACAAAAATGGTTACAAAATACAAGGAAAAGATGCACATGAACAATATGTTCAGTAATACCTCTATTTTCACAAATTTTGAACCCCTAAAAATGAATAAGAAGTTTAGTTATATAGCCCCTAAGGCCAATTTCGAAAATGAAATCCCCCCTCAAAAAGCCCTCCTAAACAGATAGATACCCCTGAATTTCAGACTCTAAATGTTGATATCTTGAAGAATTACATCTTGTATAATATATCTCAATATATATCAAAGAATATATTAAAATATCTAAAATATATCAAAGAATATATTTAAAATTTCTAGACTATATCCCAAAATAACCTAAGATGCAAAACCTAACCTAAAACCCTAACTCGAAAGCATGAGTAATAGCCCCAAAATGTCAACATCCTATCCCTATGGTCAACATGACCCATATCTATCACTGCCATATCATGTGATGAAGCTGTCGTGGCATGTAAAGAAGACTTCATGCACTATTGTTAACTAAACCTTAACTCATTTTGCATAGTGGGCTCCAAAGTTTTATCAAATTTGAAAATAGGCAGTTTTTAGTCATTTCACCCTGCAAATATGTTGTTTAGAAGAGATGTTAGGTTTTTTGAAACCCCTTTTTGTTTGTTGACATGTTGGGGATATGGTATTCTCTCCATGTATCTTCTTGAACTCGGTTAACAACTTGTTTTAAACTAGAGTTTGATGCCGCCATGCTGAGAATGTAACTCAACCTCTTCATTTTATTTTGGTCACTGGGGTTAGCAGTTGTATCTAGGAGTTTTGACAGTATTGTTTTTATTATCAACAAGAACTCGGGCTCTATTCTGCAGTTTGCATGTTCTTTGAATGGTGTGGGTATTTGTGTATATGCTTTTAAATTGAAGTTTAAAGCCATGAATAATGGTGCTTTGCATGTATCTTTGGCCGAACTCGATCCGCAACACTTTGAACTCAGGCTCTCTATTTTATGCTATGAATATCACATTGTCTATGTATCTTTGGTAAGAACTCAAGCTTCTTCTTTGTTTGAACTTGTACTGAGCTAGGCTCCCTAATACAGTGTGGGTTTTCACTTTCTTTTTTCTCTACCATATTACATGGTGTAGAGAACTCAGGCTACAACCTATCATTTACATGCCATAAAATATGGCATTTTGCATGCACTCAGACTCCACCATGGAACTTGGGCTCAACTTCTAGTTGGCTCTACTTCATCTCTGTCAGAATTGGGCTCCATTCGTGGGCTTTGCTTTGTCTCTTTCAGACTGTATTTTGAATTTAGAGCCTTCACACCATGAAACATGGCACTATTCTATCATGCACCTTCTGTCACACTCAGGCTCTTTCTTGGATTCAGCCTCTACAACTATGCATGTATCTTTGGTTGAACTCGATCTGCAACACTTCAAACTGGAGTGATTACTTTGGTTAAACCACTGTAAGCTTGGACTAAGTTTGAGCTCTGGTTGAAAGATATGCATACATCTTTGGTTAAATTGGTCTTGAAACTTAGAATATTTCATCCACAGCTTTAGACTCATCCCAAACTCACAGTGTACACATGAACTCGACCTTCATCCTTTTGAACACCCAGATAAGTAACACTTTTATTCATTCTGTTATCTTTTCTTTTAACATTACTGTTGATTTCACTGTTTAGTAGTGAACCCCATGTTTTTCCATTGCTTTTTTTATTATATTCATTTGACATGAGCTTTGTTTAAATGCCATAACATATGGCGTTGTCATTGGCTCATTGACTGGATCTGTTACTTTTAGATATCTTTGATATTCTTGATCTCCAGTCGCTGCTTTTAACATTCTATTTTCTTTGATGGGTATCCATCCTTTTGGATAGGGAGGATAATATACTGCTTGTCTGCATCTCTATCATTACATGCTGTCTTCTTCACTATGCATGTTGTCTAGAGTTTTCAAATAGATGAACTCGAAAACTTGTATCCATTTCAAAATATCAATGAATCAACATTTGATAATAAGAAAGAGTTGTTTGTTTGTTACTTGTCTGAAAGATGGACCTAATTTGAATTTTTCTACTGGATGTCTGCACCTTTTTTTAATGCTATCCTCTTTTACATTGTATGATCCCACTCTGCATTAAGACTGTGATCTAACTGTGCTTGTCGGCTCACTATTTTTAGACCACTCACATAAACCTCTCTTTGATCTAGAAGTGTGAACTCGTACACATGAGAAAGATGTTTGTTGTTATAATTGTTCATTGTTGATTCCACTAGATGTCAGTATTTGTGTTGAGACTATGTGTTGTACTCTATGTTGTCACTTTTAAATAATAGTGACCATTTTTATTTGAAGGATAACTCACTAGATATTTGTCGAATGATCATTATGGCATGCATATCATAGCTAAATATATCATTGTATTCCTCCTCTTCCATATGATCATCCTCTTCTGCACACACATCACTTATAATAGCAATACTAATATTCCATTTTCTATATGCCTATTGTTATAAAAAGGATATCATTGTTTGGCTATGCACTTCCTATTTCTTCTGCAAACATGGATATCACTATTTTCTTTTTCCTTTTATTCAAAGATAATAATGTTCAGAAAAGTATTGAGATAAAGTACTTGTCTGGTGTCAATAATGGATGAACCATTCATATACAATTTCATTTTGATGATAATACAATTTGATCTTTTGCTCATATATACAACTGCATAACATTATTAATGTCATTCTCCTATTTTGATATATCATTGGTGATTTCATATGCATATTTTGAACATCATTACACATTATTTAATCCTTGCTTTTACAATGATAAAGAATAGTGTTACCTTATTTTGACCTGAAAATTTGTTCCTTATTGGCTGTAACACTATTTCAATCAGGAACACTCATCTTTTATGCATTATTTTATTTCATATGCACCTTTTAGCAGCATCAATGTATGAACTATATCTTCCTTTCTTTCTGAATTTATGAACTATTAGTACTCTTGCATGTTTAATCCAGTGAGGTTCGAGCATGGGTCCATGACACCCACTGTATTTTCCTTTTATCATCCGTAAGTTGTGACCTCTTACATTGTGTTTCTTTCTACATTTTGTACTTTAGTATCACTTTCTTGCACACATCACCAAGTGTACATGTTGGATTATTAGATACAATCAGTTAGTCAATGTTTGTATGTAAATGAAATGTAAAATGACATTTAAGTATGAATGTTGGTTTTTTGGTTTGGTTTACAAATCTAATGTGTGGATGATCTAAAAAAGGTTTCTCAGGTACAAGACCCATGTCCCTTTGATTCATATTTTCTGGTTTCCTAAATAGAAACTTTTGAACAATACAGGATAACAACCACATGCAGTAAAAGGTTTCTTAAAGTTATGTCCCTTTGATACTTTATTTAGTTATTGCAGATACATACTTTGTTATTGCATTGATGTTTACATAAATGTACAACTCTTGAAGATTTTGATTGTAGCATATTGTTTTAGGTATCTATGTATTGCTTAGATCCAATTTGGATCTAACTATTTTCTCTCTCCATGATGTAGGACAAAACCAGAAGAAGACTTAGGATGAATGACAAACAGAGACAAGGCTGAAGACATGAAGATTTAGATGATGCAGTTACTCATCTCTAACATGCAGAAGACCTCTTAAAGGCAATGCATAGACTCCTAAACCTTCCTATGCTCCTTTCTTACTTTTAGAATTGTATATCCTTTCTATGTTTACAACTTGAAAGATGTAACCTATGAAGGAATATTTGTTTCCTACATTCAATTCGAATGCACAATGTAATGATCAATCATGAATTTGAAAGTTTGAATTTGATCAATACTTATAGTACAATACCAGTGTTAACATGAATGCAAAAGCAATGTATTTTGTCTTCAATATCTGAATGGTAGTGTGAAATAGATGTACCTTTATGCAATCTTTCGTATGTTTATAGTTGTAATGATGCATGTGTACTTTTATCTTCTAAATTTAAACAATTCTGTAACTTAAGACAACAACTATAAAATCCATAATCCAATAAAAAACAATTATCAATTTACCAATTTAGTGTGCAAATAAAATGATAACATTTTCTGGTGACCTCCCAGGGGTGTTTGCTTGCTGAACAAAATCAGACCAGTTGCATTTTTCTTATCTATTGGGTTAGAGTCTTCGACTTTATGAACAACTGAACTTCTCAAACTGAAAACTAAAAGTGGAAACTAAACTGGAACCTGTGCTAACCAACACTTAGAGAAATCAAAACTATCAATGAACAACAGCCTGTGCTTCATCATTGTTGTCTGAACCTATGCTTATGATGTGTTACAACAAAATTTGTCCATGTATCATATGATGGACATAATTCAAATGATGATGATGTTGTCCAGAAATAGAAACAAACTAAGCTCAAAGGCAGAATAAGCTTGAATAGTATCCTCGGTTGCATGGTATAGGTGTGGGCATGATGCGTATGATATGGGACAACAAAGATTATCCATGTCTCATATGATGTGTATGATGTTCATGCACATATCATGTGATTGATCTTGTTGTTTATGTTCATTATAACCTTCAAAACTGTAAAGGAAACTATTTGAAAAACTTCTCTTTCCACCATGGTTATATTATTGAGGTAATCATCATTCATAATCTGGAACCCTAATGGGTTCTTAATTACGCATGGTGTGTATCTTCTTGATGTGACCACGGTGGGAATAGAAGTAGTAACTGCAACTAACTGAAAGAAACTAACTATGTGCAAAGCACTTATTCACACCAACTAACCTCAAAAGCAACACTTGAGGTGGATCCCATTAACTGGGATCGACAATTCTTCCCCTTCCATATTTGAGAGTTGAAAAGAATTATGGGCCTTGCATCGTGTAATCATAAATAAACCATCCCAAATGACATCAAATTTTGAATGCTTACTAGGTCTACTCTTCATCTCATCCCATTTCAGAACTAAATCACCTTCTTGAAAGACTCTTGCGCCAACTTTTCTGTCAAATGTCTTCTTCATTTGAACATAATGTTCTTCCAACTTCTGAAAATATTCTTTCATAATCTCTTCTAACTCTATCAATTCAGCCAACCTTACCTCCATGGGTTGTTGTTCTAGCAGATCTAATTACCTGATCAGGCTCAAATTGGGTAACTCTACTAAAATTGGAAATCTTGCCTCTCTTCCATAAACTAGCTTATAAGGTGAGTTACTTGTTGAGCATTTTGGGGCGATCCTATCAGCCCACAAGGCCTGCTTTAAATTGCTTCTCCAAGCTCACTAGTTGTCTTCAATAGTCCTCTTGATGATGCCAATCAGATTTTTATTTGTTGATCCAACTTGTCCATTACCCTATGAGTAATAATTGGATGAGGTACTAAGATAAACATTGTTCTTTACTGCCCAGTCAGTAATTCTTGTGCCCAAAAAGGCAAAAGCATTATCAGAAACTATGGATTCAGGTGCTCCAAAACTTGCAATCAAATCTTCATAGAAATTCAAAAGTGAAGTCTCATTTACATTTTTCAACACAACAGCCTCAGTCCACTTTGTAAAACAATCTGTTGCTATCAATATATATTTATGACCTGAGCTTGATGATGGGTTTATAGGACCAATAAAAGCTAGACCCCACTTGAAAAAAGGATGTTCAACTTGAATTGGATTGAGAGGTAAAGTTGCTAACCTTTGTTTATTTTAGAAAACAACACATTTTAAACACCCTCTCACCCATATGAAGGCATCTTTGTATAGGTTTGGCCAAAAATAGCCTGCCTTTATTATTTTCAATGATGTTTTCCTTGCAGAAAAATGGCCACCTATTGGTCCATCATGGAATTCTTCTAGCACCTTGTCAGTTTGATCTACACTAATGCATCTCAACAATACACCATTATAATCCCTCCTATACAACACATTATTTAGCAAATAATAAGGAATGGATTGCAATCTAAAGTAACTTCTTTTTTATCTATCCAAATGTTCAGGACACCGTCCTGTTTGCAAGAAATCAACCATTTCTTTCACCTAATCATTCTACAAATTTAGGACAACAAGTTGCTCATTGTCTTCTAAAGCCAAAATTGCTTCAGAATCATCTTTTGGAGTGTTATCTCCTTTCCCAGCAAGCTGTTCACATAAACCCTTACCTCTCACCAGCTTGGTAACTTTAATTTCCATGTCATATTCTATTGCCTTTGTGATCCAGCAAGCTCTTTTGGTGTTGAAATCCTTATTCAGCAAAAACTCCTTACCAGAAAGAAGCACAACCATCAAATTTATCTTATTGTTAGAAAGCATATGTCTAAATTTATTCAGACTTCTAATCATAGTGAGTACATGCTTTTCAACAAATGAATAATATAGTTTATAGTCCTTTAGTCCTTGACTGAAAAAATCTATTGGTTGTTCACAACCTATGTCATTCTTCTGAACTAACATTGCAGCAATGCTATCAACATTCCCATATGCATAAAAAATGAAATCCTTTGATAAATCAGGATTTAATAAGGTAGGGGCAATAGCTAATGCTTCCTTAATCAATTCAAAACTGAGTTTGCCTTCTTTGGTCCATTTAAAAGAAATATTTTTCTTGAGCATGGTTGTTAATGGCATTAGTAACTCTGTAATATCCGAAATAAATCTTCTAACAAAGTTGATTCTTCCTAAAAAACTTTAAAGGCCTTTTTTGTGAAGAGGAAGTGGTAAAGCAAGGATAGCACTTACTCTTTCAGGTTCAATAGTGATACCTGTTATGCCCTGTATACCCGTCCCTACATTTTGTAGGCAAAATGTTGGATCCCCCTTTTTTTTGCTTTTACTTTTTTCCTTGGTTTCTTTTGTTTTCCTTGTCTCCCTCTGGAATTTGCTTCCGTGAGGGTTGTTTTTATTTTGATTTTTGTTTTCTTTTGCCTCTAGGACCTGATCCCAAATTTTGTTTGTTCTTTTGAGTCATCCAGATCTTAGACTCTGAGACTCTCTACCATCATGTATTCTTTTGTTGGAAGGTGTGGCTGCATGGAATCCCCAGGCCCAGAGTTCAGAGGTTTGCTTGTTCCAGATTTTGCGGAGAGAAAGAAACATATTTTTACCCTACGGGTATAAATAGAAGTTACAAGTCACTTTCTCATTTACCATGATCAAACAATCAGAGAAATTAGAGCAATTCAAAGGCAATTTAAACAGTGTTTTGCTCCTTGTGATTAGTGATTGATTAACAGTGATTTGCAGTGCTTATTCGTGGTTAATCAAAGGTTAACTTGTCGTAGAGAACCTCCCATGCTCATCTTTCCCACATTCCCTATGTTTCTAGGTAGGCCTTTCGGCTCTCTTTCTGTTCTCTAGTTCTCTTGTTTTCATTTTTGGTTCTTCTTTCATTTCCTATCTCTGGTTTTGCTTTCTGTCGCCTCCCGTTGGTGGGTTGGCTCTGTCAGCGGGTCCTCCACCCTCTATAAAAAGGTAGTTTAGTGTATACACTATATACTTTGTAGAATAGTGTAAGTGCTTTTGTATATTTTGTACATGGTATAATTTCCTATTTATAACTATATATGTGTCCGTTTTTGCGGTCAGCCTGCGAGTTGTGCTTCAGCCCTCATAGTGTTTCGGCCCTCTATAGCTTTGTATTTGATTTATATTACACATTTATATCCTTGCATTTGTTTCAAGCTCATCATGATCCACCACGTTTAGACCAAGTTGTCAAGGTTGTCAAAGAGGTATCCACCATGGTTTGAACTCAGCACCTCACCTATTCGAGCCATGGTGACTTTCTCTCTCCTTTATCACATTGTCTTAATGGTGGGATTAATTTCCCATGAAAAAGCATTCAAATCACATCCCATCTGGCATTTACTTCCCCCGTGTCAGCCCACTTGTCTCCATTAATGCCTTTACACTGCCTGTCGTGTGGCCACGTGATGACCCATGTCAGCCAAGTATGGCTCACTGCCGATCACATCAACAATGACTAGTTCTTCCAAACTCTAGGTGTTGAGAATCCCCTAGGTATTCATTCCATTTTTTCACCTAACCCAATGCCCCAGAGCCCTCGGGTGTTGATCATAATCTGACCTGTGTTAACTTTAATATTCCAGGATTTTTGATGCATGCTAATGTTTTTGGACAGGTGCAAAATAGTGGTGAATTCCATAGAGTCCCTAAAGTATTATTTTTATCATATCATGTATTGATAGTTCTCTAGTCTTGGAGGTTGCAGATAGATTGATCAAAATGTTAGAAGTGATCGCTCCTCCTGATAGCCAAGAGCTGTCAACTACCTCCACTCAAGCAGCTACAAAAACTAAGGCTGAAAAGATGCTGGCCAAATTGCCGCTAACCTCCAAGTACCCAAGGTAGGGTGTTCTTGTAGGGTCCAAGGTGGACTCTAAGTTGCAATAAATAATAGACACAGAGCCCAGCATATGGGCTGAAATGCAGGGCTTGGTCTAAGCCATATACCAACAGAGGATCGCCAGAGATAATATGGAAAAACACATGGCTGCCTCTGGGATTATCAAAGCTACAAGTTTTCCCTACTCGGTGCAAGCACCAGAGCTGATACTCCAACTAGAAACACTCTACAATGCCTCCACTAGTGTTGTTTTTCTCATCGATCCCTGACCGCTACACAACGTAGCGACTATCGTCAATCTGGACGTGGCTACTTTTGCTTTAGGGCTAGGGATCCCTCAATTCAAAGGGGCCATAGTTCTCTCCTGGTCCACATCATTAAAGGAGTTTGAAGAGGCTTCCCTTCTCTCCTGGCAACATCTCAACACCCACTGGCAGAAGTCCCCGAGAAAGGATTACAAAAAGATGAAGCTAAAGGCTCCCTGCGAGGATTTTAAAGAATGTATCCAGGAAAGAATTATATTTTTATGTAGGCTCTATGGAGAGCCCCATGCCTAGTACTTCTCTCCATGGATTTATTACTTTCTCTACTGCATCACCACCCACAATCAGACCTTCAATTGGGCGGCCATCATTTCCAACCATGTGGACACACAGCTAAAGAGCATCCTCCAGACCTCAAAGTTCCACATGACATCCTACGTACTATGGCACTGGCCCAACAGAGACCTACCTTTCAGGGTTTGTAGATAATGGGCATTCTTAGGAATGGGCCTAGCCAGTTGACGCCATGGGATCATTATCCCCAGGTACAGTGGGAACTTAGCTTCCTAAATTTTTGCAGGGTAAATGATGCGTTCATTTACCAGAATATTTTGACACTCACTCGAGACTCTAGATACCAGTTATCGCAAGAGGTGATGAACCTAGTGAGTACTTACAAGAATTACTTCATTCAATTCTAGGAGCACACATATATTCGAGTGACCAGCTTCTCCAGGAAATCCTATCTTCTTCCTTGGTATTGTGGGGATAGAATTATTCTTTTAGAATTCTATAGACAAATTATGGAGTTGCATGCCCTCTTCACATTGAAGAAGGTTACCAACGTCCCATTCCCAATCTCTTGTAGGAACTATTCTTGCAACCTTGCCATGGTGAAGAAGGCAGATAATGAACTAAAGAGTCTGGGACTGGTGGAATTCCACCATACTAGAAGCAATTTTGATCCATTAGGTAAGATAGCAATGACACTTCCTTGGCATCCCCACCACACATTGATGATATTGAAGATTTATGGGTGGGTTTCCAAGACAACTTTGATCTACGAGTCCACCAACATTCATGGATGTCTAAAGGCTTGATAAAGGCCCTCAACCTTTGGGGTTTCCCAAAGGGTTTTTTAGATGATGGGCCCTTGGAGGACCCATTGTATAAAGAACAGTGGTTAGATAAATTAGATCTCCCTCCAGTGGATTGGGCCACCCCAAAGGATTTAATGATTGAGGGGGTATGTCACCCCATTGTAGATAATATTCATAAGTATTTTGAGTAGGTGTGTCCAAGGAGCACCCAGAAAGGACCAATTGTTTGGAGGTCAGCTTCAACCTCCGGAGCCATAGGACCCAGCACAAGAAAGGGGAAGGAGAAAGAAGATACCCCAGCCTAGGTTCCTCCCAAGGGTTCACTCCCCATAACGGCACAAATATAAGAGAAAATGGAGGCGTCAAGGGTGACGAGCCAGAAGATAAGTGCACAACTATCCCAGTAGCATCTACTCACCCAGTGGGATCCCTATCATTGGCCACACTGATGAGCAGGTAGATGTTCGCCGAGGTGGATTCTATAAATATTCTGGATGCCGAGGCCTGACTACAAAGAAAGAAGAAGCAGAAGGTGAACCCCACCACAAGCGCAGCCGTGGGCCCTGGTATGCCCGATGTTCCCCTAGTAGATGTCAGTTCAGATTCCCCCAAACTAAATAACATCTCAGATACCTCTCCCCCACATGAAAACTTTGATGATATCATCAGGATGGATGAGCTCATGAACCTACATTGGGATATAGATCACACGGTGGAAGAAATCACCACCCAGGAAAAAGAGATCCCTGCTGAAAAGGAAGTCCCAGAGGAAGAAGCTACCATAGAATAGGAATATTGGGAAGAGACACAAAAGGAGCCCTAGTGGGAGAAAACACTGGTCTAGGGGACCGAGAAAGAACCAAGGAAAATAACAGACAAGCAATTGATGACTGGGGAAACTGGACCCATGGGATCAATCATACCCCCATTCATCACGCTCCAGATGCCTTTAGTTACTCCAGGTGACCACTTGCCCCAGAGTACATTCAGTGAGGTGATCACAATGGTGCAAACACTGAACCTAGGACAAATGCCTCAGCCACCTCCAGAAGATGTTCCAATGGAGGAAGATATCCCAGTGAATAATTTCAAAGAGGAACAACAACAACAGGATGAGGGGAGAAAACCTAAAGATATGAATGTTAATTCACCCGATGCTGAGAAGGATGGGGAAATCCCCAAAAATACCAGTGATGCTGATACTAGCAGAGAAGAAACCCTAGACATCACGAAAGAGGATGCGAACAGGGCAGAAAATACTGAGGCCTTCAGAGAGCAATAAAAGGAGGACAAATAGGAAAATAAGAAAGAGCTTGATGACACTGTAAATACAAAGAATGCATCACCAGACTCTGAAGGGAGTCCCAATGCCCAGGCCTTGATAGCAAAGCCACCCCAGCCGCCCCAATGGCTGGTGGAATCTAGAAAGAGGAAGGCCCCAACGATTGCAACAGGTGTTCCACTATCCTTGGCCAATATGATGGCCCAAAATATAGAGGCCAAGAATCCCAAGAAGGCCCAGACAGTCCATACCCTTCAGACTAGTCTAGAAGTAAGTACAGTTGCAAAAATCACAACATCTCCCCCAGATACAGATGAAGTGGTGGTAAGAGCTGAAGATTATACAATAACGGAAGTGCCTCTAGGGAGGAGAGATAAGTAGGGAGAATTGGACTTGCTACAAGAGGCAACCCAAGCAATAGAGGCCCGGTATAATAAATAGGCACATAAGTTGAAGGAGGAAAGAGAAAACAATGAGAATCTCCTTGGACTTCTGGCAGAACACACACAACCCCTGGCCGAGATCCACCCGGAAGCTTCTACCTCTGGATTACCACTTGCACAAGGTGATGTGGATACTGTAAGGGCCATGAAGAAGAAATCCCAGGCTGTGGATAGATGGATCACCGAGCAGATAGTCACCGCAAGGTAATTTTTAGTGTTATCGCTCCTAGATCTTTATCACGTCAACAACCTATTGAATCAGGTGAACGTCTCCGCTACCTTATGGGAGGGAGACTTAGAAAAATATAAAGGATTGAAGACCGTGTTGGAAGAGGTATTCAACACCAGGGAAGAAGCCATCATAGAGGAATAATTTTGGGGGAAGAAACATTTGAGTCCCTCTGGGCCCAGTACTCTAGACTTGGCCTCAAGATCAAGGTATGCAAGCAACTGGTTAACGTCCTAAGAGAAAAATTAACTATGGCCTGGTATGCTTTGGGCATATTTTAGGCATTTCTGGTAAGGGTGTCACAAGTCGAACCCTTCACCACCAGAACATGCGCCCCAGAGGACTATGTCCTCAGTAAATATGATGAGCTAATGGAGTCCCTATATCAGACCATCAGGGACTTCAAAGGAGGGAGGTTGTCAAGATTATCTAAGATGATGCTCCAGGAACATGATATCGTAAAAATAGTAGATGAATTCCAGAATGGGCCAGAGAAGTTGAGGAAAATTTTGAGGTTGTCCGCAGCCGGTGGGGTAGCATTAAATACATAGATGAGGTTTCATCAGCCAGGTTTTGGAGGCATTTAAGAACAGTAAAGGGAAATAATTTTCTCCAAATTCTAGAGATTTTCACCAGTAGGTTACATTTTGAACATTCTTTATTCTTTGAGCGCAAGCTCCCGGATCCTAGAGTCCCAGATCCAACAATTTTTATATTCTTTTGATGACCCACATCTAGGTTCCTTTGAGCTAACCGGTCATTATCAGGTAGATAATAAGGGTGTCAGAAAGTAGGTGAACCCAGCTAGGCACATCAGCCTGAGGGATGGTTTTGACAGGTGGTCTTCCCAAGGCGCCGCTCCATCATTAAACACCTGGCACATCAGAGACAGTGATCCAATTTTTACATTGATGAGGCATGTAGCCTTGATCCCCAGGGGATCGAATTTCTTCTATTCTTCCCCTGGCTCTCTTCCTGAGGTTGATTCTTCCATACCTCTTTTCTTGTCTTATTCTTCTGACATGTCAGATCTCTTTTCTTATTGAGGTTGTTGTAAAGTGCTGCAGGTAGTACCGACCACCGAAAATTGTATTTTATTGGTGAGTGTAAAGTTATATTAGGTTAACTTTAGGGTAACCTTTGTGTATAAATAAGAAGTCTGACCTCATTCCAAGGGTCGACAAAATTGATGATTTTGCAGTCCATAGCAGTAGCATTTCAACTTTTCATTTCTTGTAGTTGCAAAGCTCAATGCTCGTTAGTTCTTAGTATTTCTTAGTAGATAGATTCTCTCTTGGAGTTGTTGATGTATGCACCAGTGCTTTCTGGAAAACTATTAACGAAGAAAGAAGGATTCTTGCAATGTTGTTGTTGGTTTCATGATCTGTGAGTTAATACTCTTTTGTGTTGTATGTTTCTGATGTCCCTTGCTCTAATGTTTTAAGTAGATTAATGACCTCCTCTCCCCTCCCTATTGGATGTGTATGAACTGATGGCTCTGTATGCATTTAGTATTTAGTGTAGTATGTTAAAGCATGGTTGATGTTTTGAATGTATTAGCATAACTATAAGTAGAAGAAATACTCCTAACCTTGGCATATATTTTGAAGTTTATTTGGTAATGCGCACTTGCAGGAAACCCCAACCTAACAAAATCCCCAGAGAAGATGAGCCAATAAAACCAGCTATCCCCCCGAACAAAATAGTCACACTCCCAACTTAGCTCCAAGACTGTCGAGACCCGACTCTCACGTACTTGAAGGCCCAGAGAATTTATTCCCTGGACAACCTTTATAGGCAAAGTTGGTTGGTACCTTGGTACCCGGTGACAACTTACACTCTATTGGCAGAATGGTCACAAAGTCCTGTCAACAATACCCTCCTTTGAAACAATAAATCCCAACAATTTACCTTTATGGACAACAAATATACTCTTCTTGGGATTTAAAGAAATACCATATTCCCTGCATCTCTCAAAGATAATTGTTAAATGTTGAAAGTGTTCTGATGCATTCTTTGAGAAAATAGTTATATCATCCAAATAAACAAGTACAAACATGTACATCAAATTTATGAAGGTCGTGTCCATAGCCTTCTGAAAGGTTGCACCTGCATTAGATAAACCAAATGGAATATTTTGATAAGCCATAGTTCCCCATTTGGTTGTAAATGTTGTCTTGAATCTATCCTCCTCCTTCACCAAAATCTAGTTGTAACCAAAGAAATCATTGAGCAATGAGAACCATTCTGAACCTGAAACAACCTGGAAGATCTGTTCCATGGAAGGAAAAGGATGTCTATCCTTTAATGAAGCTTTGTTCAAGTCATGGAATTCAACACATAATCTGAATTCTCCATTATTTTTCCCAACAAGAACCAGATTGGATACCCATGAAGTATGTTTGATTGGAAAAATGATATTGCTCCCAATCAGCTTATTTAATTCTTTAATCATGAGAGGCTCTAGTTTTGGATTTATTGGCCTCTATTTTTGCCTAACTGGCTTGGCTCTTGGTTCTATTTTAATTGTGTGCTAAGAAATACTAGGATCAAATCCTTTCAAAACTAAATAACTCCAAGCAATAATATCATGAAATTCATTGCATAATTTAACAAAGGTTTGACATTCTTCAGATGTACATACCTTTCCAAGTTTCAACACTTTATCCTTTGCAACAACAATTTCCTCATAATTCTCTTCTTTGATCTGTAAGCTTGATTTATCCTTTTTGAATTGATCATTAGTACGAAACATAGATTCCAAGGTCACAAGACCTTTGGGCATCTTATTTGTCCTTAATTGAATGATCTGGTCTTCCTATTGCTCCTGCAATCTTTGCTAATTTGGCTATGCAAACTCAACCTCTTCTCTCAAAAAGTTAACAATATGTTGGTCAGATTCAAAAACTTGCCAACAAT
Organism: Thuja plicata; assembly: GCA_018584345.1. NCBI lineage: Eukaryota > Viridiplantae > Streptophyta > Pinopsida > Cupressales > Cupressaceae > Thuja > Thuja plicata. The sequence continues at coordinate 563,163 of MU224405.1, read as the reverse complement.
CAGCATTGTTAGGGACATCAGGTCTAATAATTACTTTAACATAATTCAGCCCCTTACTATTGTTTATTTTAGTTGGAATATCATACTGGGCTCCAATAGCAGCAAGCCTATCAGCATTTTTGTTCTAATTTCTAGGAATGGATTGCAGATTAAAAGCTTCAAAACCTTCAATCAAATCCCATACAACATGCTTGTGATTTTTTAACAAATCATTCTTAGTTATATGTTCATTCCTAACTTGATTCACAATCAATTCTGAATCACCATAAACTTGCAAACAGCTAACACCTCTTGTAATGGCCCACTTCAATCCATTTATGAGGGCTTCATATTTAGCAACATTGTTTGTACAACTAAAAGTGAGCCTGAAAGAAGCATAATACCTTTCATTTGCTGGTGAAACCAACATACAACTTCCTCCTGCACCTATTTTTCTGCGTAAACCATAAAAAAATAGCTTCCAAACAACATTAGATTGTTGTTACGGATCTAAATCAGCACCTTTTACCATAGCTGGAAGAAAATTAGAGATCTCATGGATTACATAATTACCCAAACTTGGCTCCTCAATTTGTTCCTCTGAAATTTTTTCATTTTCAGTTTCCCAATCATCTAACAACATATCAGGAAACTTACTTATTTGTGTTTGAGCTTCAAAAACATCAGATACTTCCCCCTGATCAAATGATATAATTGCTTATTCATTTCCAACACTAGCAACATATTGTTCAACACATAATTTTGCAATGGGTTCTGAGGGTATCGTAACCTTAGTACCATACCTTGTGTGGAAAAACATGTGATTCTAATCAACTGATAGATAACCTCCTATCTTAGCAGTAAATTCTCTTGACAAGCATATAGAGAATTTAGGCGGTAAATAAATAATGTATACATCCATAGGAACTAAAAAACTAGGAAAAGCATGCAAGGTTAAATCAAGGTTCCTTATAACTCCTACAACTGCCACTGCTTTCCCATCTAATTGAACTACCCCTCTTTCAAGTGGCTCATATTTGAGGCCTAGCTGGTCTGCAATTTTCTTTGGAATAAGCGAGCTAGTAGCAGTAGAATCAATCATGTAATTGTGGACTAAGTGTTGTCCTATAATGACAGTGACATAAAATGGAGGAGGTTTGATCAATTTAGCTGATTGTTGGGATGTACTTGTACTTGTAGCAACTAAAACCTTAGGGGTTTGCTGAGACAAAACTTCATCAGATAGCGTAAGTGCTTGTAATGCCTCTTGTAACATGTCATTTTGGCCTGGAAGAGCCAAAACATCCCACATGGACAAAGGAACATTTGTCTTCTTCAAATGATTACCAATATTGAAGCTTTGAATGCTAACCTTTTGGTGTTGTTTTAAAAGAGCAGGCTCATCTGTTGTCTGAATTGACTGTTCTGCTCCTTTTTGAGCTTGTATATGCTACTTTGTTTGCTATTGTAATATAACAGCTAGCTTGTGTACCTTATCATTTTTTTGTTGATCATTTACAGCCTTCACTTTTGACCTTGTTCCTGCTGCTATAAGTCTCCACACTTGAACGAGGTCAAAATTTGCTGCTAAAACAACATCATCATTACTAAAATTAACCAAAGACACATTAGGATTACCTTGTGTTTGTGATTGATCATACTGTACCTATGTTTGGCCATTAACTGGCTGTCCCTTTAGAACATCATGTCTTCTAGCTTCAAGCGCATGAGGACAATCTAGCCAAAAATTTCCATCATTGCATGTGTTACCCCATTCTTCTTCTTGTAAATAATTAAATTGAGGAATTACTGTTAACTCCTTAGAAGTACTAAGAGTTGCATAATTATATGCTTGACCAGCTCTTTGATTGTAACTTCTTTGTTGTCCTTGAGCTTACCTTGGCTGGTTTGAACCAGAAGCTTGATTCAATGGCCTATTCTGCTGGTAAGCAGCTTATGGAGGCTTGTTGTATTGGCCTTGCTCCCTCTTCAGGTTCAATATCTCATTGCCATAGTTTTGCAAAGTTCTTACAATGTTGTCATTTGTGTGTTTTAGCTCCATAGTACACTCCTTTATCTCCCTAATAGGAGCTGAAGCAGCATGTTCCTTTGCTATAATCTACATATTAAGTGCTGGTAATGGAGGAACAACAACAATAGGTGGTATGAAAACTTATACAACTAGTTGTATCTTTGCACAATAAGGCATTGGAGGCCTTGGAGGTAATTTTCCAGCTTGTATCAAGCTGTTCTCATCTCTAACAACAATATCATAAGCATTAGGTAAGGTATTACCTCCCATAGACTGTATCATAAGTGCAATATCACTGTTAAATGCTTTCAAATAGAACATAAATGCATAGTCATTAGATGGCTTGACAAATCTTGGAATTTTGTCCTAAGTTCGTTGAAAATGAAAGTTGAAATCAGAAATATGCTCATTGATATTTCTCTTAATAGTAGTTAATTGCTCAACCAAAGACAAATTATCTAACCTATCTTCAAATTTACTGATCAAAATAGTCCCTAACTCATCCCATGTAGCAATAGAATTAACTGGCAAACTTCTAAACCAAATTAATGCTTTACCCTTGAGTGAATATGCTAATAGTTTCAATGCTTCATCATCATGAGTAACTTGATGTAATCCACACAGAGTAGCAATGTCTTTAATATGCTCAATTGCTGAAATATGATTCTCACCATTGAAATACGTCAAACATTTTAGTACTGCTGGTGGAATTTCATGATGAACAATAATTTGTATTGGGCTGCCAGCATCAAAGGCCACAAATGGAAAATTTTGAGCCATCTATATTGGTGGTACTTGTTGTTGAACTATAGGTTGCACTTGTTGCTGGACTATATATTGCACTTGTTGTTGGACTACAGATTGAAAAATAGATTTGTTAGATTGAGTTACCTTCCTTTGATATCTTTTTAATCCTGGGGTAGCAGTACCACTTGTGGATGCTACAGCAGTGACTTGGTCCTTTGCTGATTCTTAAAAAATGGGTAATTCTGATCCAGAGTTATCAATAGCACTCAAACCTTCAGAAAAACTAAAATCTTTTGTAATTACCTCATGACCCTCTGAGATTGCAGCATGATCCTCAAAGATAGGATTTTCAAATAGCAAGAAATTGGACCCCCTGAGAAAAGATCTTTCTCTTGTAGCTTGAGATGCTCTATTTCTTTTCGCTGATCTGTTACCTCTTCTACTGGGCTGTAACTCTTGATAAATGAATCCTCCACTATTTTCTCTTGTAGGAGTCCTTCTCATTAAAATAAGTCTGTAACTGAATCTCCAATAAATCCTTCAAAATAGAGCCACCAGGAGATGGTAAAATACCTTCTGAAAGGTAGAAATACCATTGTTCACACCAAAACAACAATAGGAAGTAATGACATGAAAGAACTGTGTAGCAGTTCAGATCCCACTGGGCATGCCAAAAACTGTTGTTAATCAGGATTACACCTATAGCTGGATGCGAAATCTAGCCATCCTATTGAAACATGGAAACATTCTCCTTAGTGGATGAGAGAATGAATCTCCAGATTCTAGGTCGGTTCCTATTGGATTTGGGATATCACCTCATACTGATCTTCTTGGTTTTGAGAAAAAGGGAGAAGGATAACTAAAATGAATACTAATTAAGAAGTTGATACACCAAAATGGGTACAGATTTGTCAGAATTATAAATCTGTACCTATAGGACATACATTACTAGACTCTGCAATAACTTTCACTTCACAACACCTAGGATGATCAATAATTCACTATTAGGGTTTGGTGCCACTAATTGTAAAAATTCAACCAGCACACAGGTAACTTCTGCAAAAGGTTTATTCTTTATAACTTAGAATAGGAATTTGAAACAATTCACTAATCTATGCTTGAAAGACACACTACACTTAAATGCAGAAAACCTGGAAGGATAGATAGCAAAACTCATAAAAGATATATGAATAATAATGCCAGCTCTATTATCTTTAAAATCTGCAAAATGGTTACAAAATACAAGGAAAAGATGCACAGGAACAATATGTTCACTAATACCTCTATTTCCCCAAATTCAAAACCCCTACAAATGAATAAGAAGTTCAGTTATATAGCCCCTAAGGCCAATTTCAAAAATGAAATCCCTCGTCAAAAAGCCCTCCTAAACAGATAGATACCCCTGAATTTTAGGCTCTAAATGTTGATATCTTGAAGAATTGCATCTTGTATAATATATCTCAATATATATCAAAGAATATATTAAAATATTTAAAATATATCAAAGAATATATTTAAAATATCTAAATTATATCCCAAAATAACCTAAGATGCAAAACCTAACCTAAAACCCTAACTCAAAAGCATGAGTAATAGCCCAAAAATATCAACATCCTATCCCTATGGTCAACATGACCCATATCTATCACTGACATATCATGTGATGAAGTTGGCGTGGTAAAGAATACTATGTGCACTGTTGTTAACAGAACCTTAACTCATTTTGCATCGTGGACTCCAAAGTTTTATCAAATTTGAACATAGGCAATTTTTAGTCATTTCACCCTACAAATATGTTGTTTAGAAGAGATGTTAGGGTTTTTGAAACCCCTTTTTGTTTGTCGACATGCAGTGGATATGGTATTCTCTCCATGTATCTTCTTGAAATCGGTCTGCAACTTGTTTTAAACTGGAGTTTAACACCGCCATGTTGAGAATGTAACTCAACCTCTTCATTTTGTCTTGGTCATTGGGGTTAGCAGTTGTATCTAGGATTTTTGACAATGTTATTGTTATTATCAACAAGAACTCGAGCTCTATTTTGCAGTTTGCATGTTCTTTGAATGGTGTGGGTATTTGTGTATATGCTTTTAAACTGAAGTTTAAAGCCATGAATAATGGCACTTTGCATGTATCTTTGGTCGAACTTGATCTGCAACACTTCAAACTCAGGCTCTCTGTTTCATACCATGAATATGGTGATGTCTATGCATCATTGGTAAGAACTCGAGCTTCTTCTTTGTTTGAACTTGTACTGAATTGGGATCTCCAATACAGTGCGGGTTTTCACTTTCTTTTTTCTTTGCCATATTACATGGTGCTGAGATCTCAGGCTGCAACCTGTCGTTTACATGCCATAACATATGGAGTTTTGCATGCAATCAGACTCCACCATGGAACTTGGGCTCGACTTCTAGTTGGCTCTACTTCATCTCTATCAGACTTGGGCTCCATTCGCGGGCTCTACTTTGTCTCTTTCAGACTGTATTTTGGATTTAGAGCCTTCACACCATGAAACATGGTGTTGTTCTATCATGCACCTTCTGTCAAACTTAGGATCTTTCTTGGATTCAGCCTCTACAACTATGCATGTATCTTTGGTTGAACTCGATCTGCATAACTTCAAACTAGAGTGATTACTTTGGTTAAACCACTATAAGCTTGGACTAAGTCTGAGCTGTGGTTGAAAGATGTGCATGCATCTTCAGTTAACTTGGTCTTGAAGCTTGGCATATTTAAGCCACAACTTCAGACTCATTCCAAACTCACAATGTACACATGAACTCGGCCTTCATTCTTTCAAACACCCAGATAAGTAACACTTTTACTCATTCTATTATCTTTTCTTTTAAAATTGTTGTTGATGTCACTGTTTAGTAGTGAACCCCACATTTTTCTATTTCTCTATTTATTATATGCCTTTGACATGAGATTTTTTTAAATGCCATACCATATGACGTTGTCCTTGGCTCGTTGACTGGATCTGTTACTTTTAGATATCTTTGATATTATTGATCTCCAATTGCTGCTTTTAACATTCTATTTTCTTTGATGGGTATCCATCCTTTTGGATAGGAAGGATAATATACTACTTGTCTGCATCTCTATCATTCAATGTTGTCTTCTTCACTATACATGTTGTCTGGAGTTTTCAAATAGATCAACTCAAAAACTTGTATCCATTTCAAAATATCTATGAACCGACATTTGATAATAAGCAAGAGTTGTCTATTTGTTACTTGTCTGAAAGATGGACTTAATTTGAATGTTGCTACTGGATGTCTGCACCTATGTTTAATGCTATCCTCTTTTACATTGTATGAGCCCACTCTGCATTAAGACCGTGATCTAACTGTGCTTGTCTTCTCACTATTTTTACACCACTCGCATAAACCTCTGTTTGATCTGGAAGTGTGAACCCGTCCACATGAGAAAGATGGACCTACTGTTATAATTGTTCATTGTTGATTCCACTGGATGTCAGTATTTATGTTGAGACTGTGTGTTGTAGTCTATGTTGTCACTTTTAAATAATAGTGACCATTTGTATTTTAAGGCCAACTCACTGGATATTTATCGAATGATCATTATTGTTAGGAATAAGGTGTCTCAACCTTGAATAATTCTTATTCTTATTATTTGTTTTGTAAAATGTATTACTTGCAAATAATGTTGATGTGTCGGCATCTTGAATTGTGTGTAAGGAGAACATGGCTAAAATGGTTATGACGGATTCCTATGACACATAATAGCTATGTCAGGAAGATTCAATGACAGGTGAAGACATGTGGCAACTGATAAATTTGAGTACTGTACACTCTTCCCCAATCGTGGGGTTCGGAGAATGGTAAAACCCTAATACGGTTATCTTTGGGAGTAACCCTAAAAAGTAAAGCGCATGATATAAGCATTTTTTAGGGTTGCGAAGAGTCGAGATGCGAGTGTATTGTTGGAACATTTTATTCTTCCGTGATTTTTCTTCAAGGGTTTTGAAATCTTCTGAGAGAACTTGCATTGCAAGTGTATTGTAAGCTGTAATAGTTTTGATCAATACATTGTGCAGGTTTTGGAGTGCTGGGGTTTTTTACCGAAAG
>MU224405.1:544697-556261 GCA_018584345.1 Thuja plicata | reverse complement strand
TTTTTTACCGAAAGGTTTTCCCCAGGGTAAATCATTGTGTCACTCTCTACTTTTCTGTATGCATGGTATGTGGTTGCAATATCTTTGTTAAAGTAGTTAACGAATCTGTAATTATAAGGATTTAAAATAATTTGCACAATACTTTCCTATAGAGATTAGCGTAGGAAACTGTTTCCGCACCTGAGTTTCCTTACAATTATGTCATGCATATCATAGCTAAATATATCATTGTATTCCTCCTCTTCCATATGCTCATCCTCTTTTGTACACACATCACTTATAACAGCAATACTGATATTCAATTTTGTATATGCCTATTGTTATAAAAAGGATATCAGTGTTTGGCTGTGCACTTCCTATTTCTTCTGCAAACATGGATATCACTATTTTCTTTTTCCTTTTATTCAAAGATAATAATGTTTAGAAAAGTGCTAAGATAAAGTACTTTTCTAGTGTCAATAATGCATGAACCATTCATATACAATTTTCATTTTGATGATAATACAATTTGATCTTTTGCTCATATATACAACTGCATAACAACATTAATGTCATTCTCATATTTTGATATATCATTGGTGATTTCGTATGCATATTTTGAACAACATTATACAGTAGTCAATCCTTTCTTGTACAATGATAAAGAATAGTGTTACCTTATTTTGACCTGCAAATTTGTTCCTTATTGGCTGTAACACTATTTCAATCAGGAACACTCATCTTTACTGCATCATTTTATTTCATATGCACCTTTTAGCAGCATCACTGTATGAACTGTATCTTCCTTTCTTTTTGAATTTATGAACTATTAGTACTCTTGCATGTTTAATCCAGTGAGGTTCGAGCACGATCCCGTGACACCCACTGTATTTTCCTTTTATCATCCGTAACTTGTGACCTCTTGCATTGTGTTTCTTTCTGCATTTTGTACTTTAGTCTCACTTGCTTGCACACATCACCAAGTCCACATGTTGGATTAGTAGATACAATCAGTTAATCAATGTTTCTATGTAAATGTCATGTAAAATGACATTTATGTATGAATGTTGGTTTTCTGGTTGGGTTTACAAATCTAATGTGTGGATGATCTAAAAAAGGTTTCTCAGGTACAAGACCCAAGTCCCTTTGATTCATATTTTTGGGTTTCCTAATTAGAAACTTTTAAACAATACAGGATAATAACCACATGCAGTAAAAGATTTCATAAAATTATGTCCCTTTGATACTTTATTTAGTTATTGCAGATACATCCTTAACTATTGCATTGATGCTTACATAACTATACATCTCTTGAAGATTTTGATTATAACATGCTATTTTAGGTATCTATGTATTTCTTATATCCAATTTGGATCTAACTATTTTCTCTGTCCATGGTTCAAGAAAAAACTAGAAGAAGATTTAGGATGAATGAAAAACAAAGACAAGGAAGAAGACATGAAGATTTAGATGATGTAGTTACTCAGCTCCAACATGCAGAAGACCTCTTAAAGGCAATGGATGGACTCCTAAACCTTCCTATGCTCCTTTCTTACTTTTAGAATTGTATATCCTTTCTATGTTTACAACTTGAAAGATGTAACCTATGAAGGAATACTTGTTTCCTACATTCAATTCGAATGCACAATGTAATGATTAATCATGAATTTGAAAGTTTGAATTTGATCAATACTTAGAGTACAATACCAGTGTTAACATGAATGCAAAATCAATGTATTTTGTCTTCAATAGATAAATGGTAGTGTGAAATAGATGTAGCTTTATGCAATTTTTCTGATGTTTATAGTTGTAATGTTGCATGTGTACTTTTATCTTCTGAATTTAAACAATTTTGCAACTTAAGACAACAACTATAAAATCTAGAATCCAATAAAAAACAATTATCAATTTACCAATTTAGTGTGCAACTAAAATGATAACACTCAGTTGAGTCTATAATAGGTTTAGTAGGAATATTTTATTGAACATGTCTTCTCTCACATACCTATATTTAAGCAATAATACGTTGAGTGTGATCACTCAATTTCCCTTTGCAAACATTTCTAATCTTCTAAGTGATCTATAATTTTTTCAGCCTTCTCTTTTCTCAAGGAATATAGTTTCTTCCTCAAGAAAATCTTATTTAGTAAAGACTTGGCTTGATACATTTAACCAGGATATAGATTCTTTGTAGAGGACTCTTCATTGACACAGATTAAACAAGACTCTGCAAGGCACCATTGGATTAGACCTTTTGATTTATACTCCATAACAATATATGTAGCAACCTCATCCATATTTTTAGGTCTCATGAAATTATTATCAACACCATCCCATAGATATTGATATATTAACAAATCCTCCATCTTTAGCTTCCACATCTCAAAATTTTCTCTAATTTTTTTTCTACCTCTACTCTCTCTAATGAACTTTCCATTTGAAATTTTCTGTCAACAAGATCACAAAGTATCTTCTACACCAACTCCCACTCAAATATAAATTAATTCAAGAAACCCAACATCCCACAATTGAAACTAAAGGTGATCAAGTTCTGATACCACTTGTAAGGAAATTATGGTAATGGAACAACTTCCTTTACTAATCTTGATAGGAGGGTTATGTAAAAACTTTCTCAGATCTTTACAACAGCTGCATAAACTTAACAAAAAAATATAAATAACATGCATATCATTACATGATAATTTACATGGGGAAAACCCTTTCAAGAGAAAAACCTCACACTTCAAAATCTACCCAAAAATTTATTTAGAAATAAAAAATAGATTATAATATACTTGGAGAGAAAGCTTCTCACAGGGGTATAATCAATAAACATCTAGAAGTAACCCAAGAGCTATTATACTATTACACATAGCCCCTCCACCTCATGCATCTAATATATAGGAGTTACAATACATAAATCTATCAAATGGTATTACAAAACCATGGGTTAAAAACCACTTATAAAGTGATGACCATATTATCTCCAATCAAAGATGACCTATGATGTGTCAAAATAACCAACATGTGTAAGTCCCTTTTACAACTCATTTGTGTGCTTAACACATTTTTACATTTCCTATTTAAGGAGAGACAACTTTCGAAGGTTCTATCTTTTGAATCCAATGTTTGATTGATGAATTGTTCAAAGCATGAGAAAGCTTGTGATGTGTTGTATCAAAGTATAACTAACTACACTAGTTATGGACACTTTTAGGCCATTTTAAATTCACTAAAACCTTCAAATTTTAATTCACAAAATTTCTTCAGAAACTTAATAGATGAAAACTTTACTATTTTCTAATTTAGACATGATTTTGCAAGAAAAATTTACTAGCATACTTATCTAGTTCATTTGAACCCTTGGGGAAAGTTTAGGAAAATCCTATCCATAAATGTAAACTTACTACAAATAATAATTGTATATATATGCAAGATTGAGACACATTTTTGAACATCCTCTAACTGTTGATGCAAGAAAATGATAAATCGTCACAAAATCCATCATGAAAATATAGTAAAAGATGTCTTGATGTCACTTGATACTCATTATACTTAGATCTACTCTTGAGGAAAATATTTTCTCTTGATGTAAAACATTGTAGATGAGATATGATGAAATGAATTACGACTTATGCATTATAGAGGGTTCTCAAGGAATTTTTGAATTTTGGTTGACTCACAACAATCATATCCTAATTTTCAAACTCGATTTGGAAATGTCAAGGGAAACACGTTAATCTCTGAAATTTTAACCAAAAAGCATTTGTGGCTTGAAAAAATAGACTTGAATTTTAAGGGAAGCAAGATAATAGGGAATGGATATCATAACTATAATTAATATTAAGATTGACAAATTTTAAGTGGAGAATTAAGTGCATTAAATTTAAAAATAGGAAAGAACTCCATAGAGGCATAATATGATATAGAATAAAAAGGGTACACTAAAATAAGGGCCTAGAGAGGAGTGTGTTGAGATTTAAAATAGAATGACTCATATTACTTAGTTAGATATTAGTTTGAAGCTAGAAATGGTCTCAAAAGTTCTTAGAAGAGTGGAAATATAAAATGAGTGCTAGGAGAACGTAAAAGTTTAGGGAAAAATTATGCTCAAACATAAATAAAAAATATTTAGATATAGTAAAAGCATGGAAATAAATAATCATATTACAAGTAAAGAAAAAGATCAATGGGGGTAAATGTAGGTAATTTTAGGGAAATAAGAGGCTAAAAGTGGGTGGGGGTCTTAAGAGGTTATCTATTTTAATCAACAAAAACTGATTTTAACAATAAATTTAAGATGCTTATACACAAAATTATAAGGAGAGTTAAAAATCTAGAGAAATGGGGAGGTGGAGAGGAAAACACACACACACACACACACACACACAGAGAGAGAGAGAGAGAGAGAGAGAGAGAGAGAGAGAGAGAGAGGAGTAAATNGGGGGGGGGAGAGAAAAACACACACACACACACACACACACACAGAGAGAGAGAGAGAGAGAGAGAGAGAGAGAGAGAGAGAGAGAGGAGTAAATCTGTCTTAGAGATTAATTTTAGTTTTACAAACACAAACATCTAAAATGTAAATATTGTATATAATTATCTATAGTGTTTGTGTCTATATATAAATATATGTGTGTGTGTGTGTGTACATATATATATATATATATATGTATCTATATGTATATGTATATGTATATTTATATACATATATGTATATTTATTTACATATATGTATATGTATATTTATATACATATATGTATATGTATATGTATCTATATGTATCTATATGTATATGTGTATATCTGTATGTATCTATGGGCATGTACAAGATCATGGTATGCCAAAAAGTGGCGATGTGAAAAAAATTACCTTTTCACCTGTCCAAAAATGTGAAATTGTGTGTTGACATTTTTGGTATGCCTGAGTGTCAGTACACCTGGCCAAAGGAAACACCAAGGCACGAAGGGTATTAGGTATCCAATAGCTATTGAATACCTAATACTCATCAAATATCCAATATGTAACACATCATCTCTCTCTCTCTCTCTCTCTCTCTCTCTCTCTCTCTCTTTATCTTTCTCTTCTTCTCTCTTCTTCTCTTATATTATGATATTTTAATATTAATATAATATATTTAATATATATAATATAATATATTATAGTTTAATATATTATATCACATTATGATATAATATTTTATATTATGATATAATATATTATATTCTAATATAATATATCATAATGTATTTTTGTAATATATTATAAAATTTATGTAAAACTTGATCTATATTGTTTGGTTCCCACGTCTACATATCAGAGATCCTATAGGTATAAGATCTTCTATAGGTATCAAGATCCAATACCTATCAGATACCTGATACACAAGACTATTTTTACCAAACAACTAGTCGCGACTATCATTTTTTATAGTTATTTTCATTTTAGAAGGGCCTCCATATCGTTTATCCAATCTACATCATGTGTCAGATACCTCCCAGTGATTTTTCTTTGCAAATTTATCAAAGGTAAGTGGTTTTTTGTTTTYTTATTCTTTTTTTTTWWWAAGTTTTTAAGTTGAATTTCTAGTTTTTTTGTTAAATGTAGGGTTTTTTTTTTAATTGAAATTGTTTTTCTTGTTTGAAATTAATTTTAATTATATACAGTGGTAGTTAAATCATGCATGGAAGATGCAAATCAAACTGAAAACCCTCCGCTGCAAAACAATGAGCCTGAAAACCAACCACCTCAAGACAATCAGCCTAAAGACCCTCTAGTTGTGAATCGTCAGCCTATAGAGGACCTCATAGGTGATAATTTGAATAAGTTAAGGGCATTCAAAATCTATATGGTAATATCCCTATGTTATGCCCCATGTTAAGCACATTGAATTCCATAGTTAAAAATATAGAGACACGTAAAGTGCAGTGTAATGTTGCACTTCATTGGCGAGAGGCCATGCATGCCCAGTTTGATGATGGGCTTTATTATGATGGGGTGAAGGACCTTGATATCTCAAAAGAGACATTTGCTTCCCTGTTTGTAAATCTAAAAACATGACAAAAATGTGATCCCAAAAAGCCAAATTTGTCCATCAAATGGTGCACAAATGATGCTATGCGGGATATATTTTGGGATAGTCGGTGGATGCTTTTTGATATACCACCCCATAGAAATATGGAGGTCCCTTTTTATTTTATTAAAAAAGTATATGCTAAATTTGTGCTAGGCAAGAAAATTAATTATTGGAGTAAGAGAGAAAATATGGGCTTACACAGAGGCATTCCTCAGGATAGAGAAGGGGCAGGTTGAGTAAAAGTAGGCCCTTATGTCCCCCCTCCTAACATTACACCCCCTCCTTGAGTGCAACATCCAAATTTTATTGCAGAGGCTGGATCGCTGACCATTACAGTCATTCACAACTTGAGCGAGCATCTGGTTAGGTAGACTACATCATTGTTGCAGCCCTGTGTTGATGATGTTGACGTTTTGACATCCTCTTTAGGTGCACATGTTTGTGTGCCCCATACTTTCATTATGTGCAAGAATTTATGCTTGGGTCTCCTTGATGAGTCATTGGATGTATTCATGTCTAAGATGAGTGATGAACCAGACGTCACCACAGGGATTGGAGCGTCTCATGAAGAGACCTCTCATGGGAGAGATGAGGAGCTGCAGGCAACATGGACTCCTCATGTTATGGTAAGACAATGTTTAATGTCATAGAACACATTTAATTTTAAATGAATATTGTTATTAGATAATTTATAATGACTACACACTTATGTTTATATATATGATATGGATTTATGTTCAGTTGATGACAAAGGAGGAGATGAGAGAGGTGGAGGGTGCCACGCTCTCGGCCATTTCATTTGGCCTTGACAACTCTACGTATATGTTTTCACACTCATTAATTTTCTTTTTTTTTATCAATAAACATGTTTTCTCATAAAAATTAACGTAATAAAAATTCTATACTAATTAATATTTTCATCTTGTTTTACTCTTGTAGGTTTCAGCTACTGCCAGCGGGGGGCAATGTGAGGGGGTTGCAGTGACCTATGTTGATAAGGGAAGGTAATTAAGTGTTTTACAATTATTTTGCATACATACTTGTCACTTGTGCGTAGTAATATTTATTTTATGTAGTTTATTGTACATAAGACGGTATCTATGACAAAAGCATAACGGTTATTGGACCCCCTATTAGTAACTAGATCTTTTCCCTTATATATATTTTTTAACTCCTTTAAAAATTTAATAATTGAAAGATAAAGTTTTCACTTGATAGTGTTCTCCTCTCATATATGGTGCAAAATTGAAACACTACCATATAGGCCTCCCAATAGGTGGCCCGAATACGAGTGCTTTGTTATATTCAGTGTCAAGTTGTGCTGAAACAAACAAGTCTAGACAATACGATAAGTCTTATTCTTATTCGGCACACGACAAGTCTAGTCAGTACAAAGTGTTTTCCAACGTCTTATTCTGCATTTGTTTTCACAAGTTTAGGTAGTCAATACAAAGTGTTGTCAAACATAACATCTCCTCTCTACTCAAACTGTTGACCAGAGTCAACCACGTCATCCATCCCTATGTCAGTCGCCTTATCCGTCAGTCATTCGTTCTGTTACTCCGCTGGTCCATTCCATTCAATAGATCAATATAATGTTTGAAGGGTCCATTGAAGGGATGCAAAATGACCAGTAACTATTGAAGTATTTAGTGCCATAAAATTTTATTCACGCTAATGGTGATGCTCTGAGATATTATCCCCCGATGGAGCCCACCTTCATACTCAACGCCTTGAGTCAGTACGTACATAGATTCATCAATAATCTCCTTCAAAAACAATGAGAGATTATATATGAACCAGGTATACGTACATCGATTCAGTATTTTTCAACAATTGAAAAATTAACTTTAAAAAATTAAAAAATATATCAATTTTTATTCAAAAAATTATTAAAAATAATAGGCATAAAATTCATCAATTTTTACACATTTCATTAGTTTACATCATCTTCAAATTCTAAATAGAAACGCAACTTTTATGTCGTTGAAGTTGAACTTTTTTGTGTTGTTAACCTTTTCCTTTATAAAATTGTGACACAGGTTTGTACTTGTACCCCCTATAGCTTCAATCTTGTTTCAGTATCAACCATAGCTTTCAAAATCTTGAATTTGTCAAAGGCTTGAGATTTCTCTTTCAAAAATGTAACCCACATCCTTCTAGAATAATCATCAATGAATAGATTGAAGTACATGTCCCCATAATAGATTCTTGTTCGTGCAGGACCACATATATCAGTCTGCACCAAATCCAAAATTCCGCTTGAAGAATAATTCTTGCTCTTAAAAGAAGATTTAGTCAATTTACCCAACTGACATTCCTTACACATCGCATTAGCAGGCTTCAATAATTTAGGAAGATCTCTCACATCTCTTGTAGTACTTATCTTCACAATATTTTCAAAGTTCACATGACAAAATCTCTTATGCCACAACCATCTGTCATCAATATTCGCAATCAAACATCTACTCTTAGAATTGTTCAAATGAAATACATTACCTTTAGTCTTTCTTCCTATAGAAATCTCAATTCCAGAGCTTCCAATAATCTTGCACATTCCATCCTTGAATTGTAAGTTGTATCCTTTATTAACTAGCTAACCAACACTCAAAAGATTTTATTTCAAACCTTCAACATATAGAACATCATTAGTATTAGTCTTACCATCAAGAGTTATAGAACCTTTTCTTTTGATCATGCAAGGAGTATCATCACCAAATATCCAATGAGTGCTAAGTGTTCCATTCATTCTCATGAGAGATGGGTTCATGTTGAACCACTACTCATGAATTATGGGTCAATGAGTTTGACTCAAAAACTACACAGTTAAATCCTGATAGCAATATCACAATCACCAAATATGACAACACCACCATCATACCTTTCCAATTTCACAAATTTATTTTTGTTTATAGTCATGTGTTGTGAACATCCACTGTTAATAACCCATTCATCCTTCTTATCCACATGTGAAACCAACGCTTTCTCTTCATTCATAACGTTAGGGTTTTCATCTTTGATAGCAATAAGTTACACAATCTCATCTTCACTCTTTTTAGATTCATCATCAGTCAATCCTTCATCAACAACATAATAACACTTCTTCTGATATTTAGATTTGAATTTCTTAGGCTTGTACTTGTGTTATATATTAGGACATTTTGAAGCAATATGACCATTCTTGATACATGCAAAACCTTTCAAAGGCAACTTTCCTTGACACTTACTAGATCAAGCCTTTCTTTCTTCTTCCTTAATATCTGCCCATTCCTTAGCATATCTAGATTCATACTTAGATGAACTTTGTTTAGAGTCACATCTTTTCTCATCCTTAGAAATAGTATCTTTAAATGCAATTTCAACTTTAGGAAGACTATCACCAAATTCTCTCATTTAAAAAGTAGATAACTTACCAATCAATGTATCTCTTGTCACTTTTTCCATGGTTTGGATTTCTTCAATAGCGGCAACTTTGTGATTGTAAATAGGAGGCAAGGATCTCAATATTTTAGAAACAATTTCTTCTTCATCCAAGGTTCCACCAGCACATCTGAATCCACAAAGATGTTTGGTGATCTTATTCACATAACTAGTAATGTTCTCATCTTCTCTCATCCTCAATGATTCATATTTTCCTTTCAGACTTTGTAGCTTGGCTTTCTTTACAAACTCATCTCCTTCATATAATGTCTCTAATTTTTTCTATACCTTATGTGAAGTTTCTAATCCTAAAATGTTTTTATATTCAACATCTAATAAGGCACTCTTCAAAGCTTGTTTTTATCTTATATTATACTAAAATTCTTTCTTTTCATCAGTAGTTGCAGTAAATAGATCAGTAGGAGGCTTGTAATCTTTCTTAATAACAATCTAATGTTCTTCACTAAGACATCTTAAGTGTGTAATCATCTGGTCCTTCAATATAGTATAATTTCTTCCATCAAATCTTAGACTCTCCTTAAAGTTTGACATCCCAAATCTCCTCAAGTGGTTAAGCTTCAAAAAGAGGACACTAGCTCTAATACCAATTGTTATAATAAATGCAACACACACAACTGAGAGGGGTGTTGAATCAGTTGTGTCCAAAAACTCAAGACCTTTAACCAAATTATCAACTTAATCTCATATCTAAAAGATAAACATGAATGTAGTAGCATAACATAGTAATATACACATAACACCAATATTTTTTATGTGGAAACCATTTTAGGGAAAAAAATGGTGGAGCGCAAACTCACAAGATGAATGTACTTTGTTAAAAACACTATACCCTCTTAGGAGTATTACAAAGTGGAATGCACATGCATTCAGGCACACTTCCGAGAGCTCACTACTCAAATACTACAAGGGTCTCAATCCCAAGGAAGGCTCACTTCCTTACAGTAATCTTTGATCTCAAATCATAGAGGACATACTGTCCAAACTAATGAGCTAACAAACAACATCTCTAATATGCCAATACAGTTCCAATGAAGTACATTAAATCTTTGCCTCAATTGTAAATTCCACTCATACCTCTTCTCTTTAGCATCTCTACTTCAATACGCATCTCTCCATGCTTTCCTAATTATAAACGATTATGTATTTATACATATTACATTAATTCATCTCAACTAGGTCAACTAGGGACCTACTTACAAAATATTAATTGAATTTAGCTCAATACACAACATGATCCATTGAATATTGGCTAAGACATAGCAATGATCTATAACAACATCCTCAAACATGTTCCACATCCATAAATCATGTCATGATTCATTGCAACATGCTACACCACAAATTCGACCAAGAATAATAAGAACAACAATATGTTACATGAAAAATCTTCAAACCCGATCACATAATCCAATGCGATCCAACAACATGAATAGGACACGATCTAGAAACATCAGCAAGTAACATGAAATACCACGACATCAACAGGGATAACTCAGTCTAATAAATCATACTCATCTCTACATTTTTCATCAAGAACGCTAAACTATAACCACTGTCATAAAAGAAAAAAAGATTTCTAGCATCCAAGTAATGAACCATTCAAGTTGAGGACACACATCCATGTCCTGAACTCACCACTAAGTTAGCAACAAAGAATATTGCCAAAATGATCCACATCGATCCAATAACTGAAATATTGTCTTTTCCTAAACAACGAAAATATCACTGACTGATAAATCTTTCACAACTCACTTTGTCATTATCCAAACCTTTATAAGTTGACACAGATAAACTACATACATCAATGAAACCATATTTATCTTTGCAACATCTAATATTCAATGTAGTAGTCATATCATAGTAATCATCTAATGTAATAAACTAGGAACAATGTCTCCAATAGTAGGAATATGTTGACATCAATGATAAAACATTAATGTCAACACATGTATGCATAATATGAATAATATCTCATCAATCTCCCAACATTGTTAGAATACTAGAATCACTGAGAGTGGGAGGGGGCGGGGGGGAGGTGACTCAGTGATACATTAAAAATTATAC
>MU224405.1:526761-541404 GCA_018584345.1 Thuja plicata | reverse complement strand
CTTTCGTTTTGAGCATTAATTAATCCCAGAATAGGCCCTTATTCTAGAATAGGCCTATTCTGGATAAGTTAATTCCATGCGCCAAACAGGCCCTTATGTAGCGTAGCCTAGTGAACTGAACATGTATCTATCCTGTAATCTAATTCCCACTCAATTGAAGGTTTTTGAGATATGTTAGATTGGCAATACTGAGCAGAATTATGTCATGAGGATGGTTGGTGCAAAGATCCAAATAGTATAATCTTATAAGTTGGCCAATGTTCGCCGAAATTCATCCAGACAAGTGGTTCTCGTATTGAACCAGTTCTCAAATTTGGGAGCCCCATTAAACTCGTCGAAATGTCACCCTAGAGATTATTCTGCCACATATCCAATGACTCCAGTTGCGTTAAATTGCCCAAGAATGTTGGGATTCGACCTTCAAGACTACAGTTATATAGGCAGAACTGTTGCAGAAGCTTCAAATTCTTGAGCTCTCTTGGTACAACACTGGGACGCAGGGAATTACCGCCAATGGTGAAATTCCTGAGAGACATCCAATTCCCTACAAAATTAGGGAAAGCCCCACTCAAACTATTATCGTGGAAGAAGAGAGCTTTCAATTTTGGAGGCATTCCAAAGCTGGAGGAATGAATCCACTGAAAGCATTCCCTGCCAAGTTTAAATCTCTCAACTCACTCAATTCAGAGATATCAGCATGCGGTGTTCCATTGAAGTGGTTCCTGGACAAATCAAGCTTCCACAAATGCTTGCAATGTAAGTGATCGGCTGGGAAAGGACCGATGAAATCATTTCTTGGAGGATCAAGACACTGAGATTAGATAGGCCGCATATAGCATAAGTCAAGTTGGCAGAAATCAACGCACCTGTGAGATTAACTCATGTCACGCTATTTAATGTATCACAAGATACTCCTTTCCAAGTGCAAGGATTTTGGTGAGACTCGATCAAGTTACTCAAAGCATTACTCGAGTCCACCCAATCTCCCTTTTTTTATAGTTGGGAAGCCAAAAAATAATGGTGAGAACACATGGAAAGAAAGCAGAAGCAAGGCGGAGCATGATTGGAAGATAGAGTTCAAATAATAAAAATGCCTCCGCAGAAATCTAAAGAAGCCCTTGCAAGTTTAATGCATTGATCACGCAAGCGAAGATGGTAATGTGTTTGAGCACAATAGAAATCATGGTTTGAGCACAGTCTGCCTCACCGACATCTTTGAAAGGATTGTTCACTTTTTCCAATGCGTTTTATACTCTCGTATGCAGCCGCGTGGTATTTTGGTATAGAGTTTTTAACATCTGTCATAACACATAACAACTGTGTTTAAAGATGACTCCCAAAATAAATAAATAAATAAAGTTTTAAAATGTGTAAACTGTTTCCTATGACAGCTGACAAAGAACAATCTAAATTTCCTACAATACTTTCTCTTTTATACTAGAGGATTTTGAAATAAGTATTTTGATGTCCCTATAAATAGTTATGAAGTAAATTAGTAATAGAAACTATTTGGTTCTTCAATTACTTTTAATTGAATCCCAAATTAACTATCATATCTTCTTTTGGAAATGCCTAATTAAATATGATATAGTATAAGATTAAATACTTATATATTTATATAGATCTTTGTTTTAGATTTTTTAATTGTGTGAAACTTATGAGTGAGAATATTCTCATTGTTATATTATTTTCCATAAGAATTTTGACAATCTACAAATAATATTATCATTATTTCTTACATATTTTACTTTGTGTTAATATTCTATTAAAAGAGAATTATTATAATTGTACTACATATGCTTATTTTATATTCATTCTTTGCATTTTTAAAGTTTTTCCAATTCTTACAAAAAAAAATTGTTCATCTTTTGTGATTTTTAGTTGTAGCAATTTATTAATATGTTTTTATTATCTACCACCTCACATAAGCAATGGTTTCAAGATTTATATTTTCTTACTTGTGTAACATCATAATTTAGATGTAAAATTTATTCACATATAAGAAGCCATAATATGAGTTTAAATTTTTACTAAACAGTAATAACAATTGTAATGACATTCCCTTTTTATAATATGATAAAAAAAATTTAAAAAATATAATCAAAGTTAAGTACATTTTAAATGGCTTCTGATACTGGACAGACTTCCTATTAGAAGGGATCTTACCAATCTTGATTATTGTAGCATCTATAGAGTTCCTGATACTTGCAGGCATAGTTTCTTTGATTATTCTATTGCTAAAGAGATCTGGTTAATGTTTGGTGTCCTCATTCCTAATCACATCAATATAATCGAAATTATCACTGGTTATATTCACGGGCTTGAGAAAGACTCCAATTTATTTTGGTTTATTCTCTCTTCTAATGTTCTTTGGTATATTTTGAAGTTCATAAATTAAGATAGATTTCAGGGTAACTCCAGAGTTCTTACTGAGTCTTTTCGTAGACTCGCCTATTCTAAAATTGCTATGTAGGCTTCTATTAACATGAATGTTGAAAAGAATAAGCTCTTACGATTTCTGAAAGACGGACATGCCACCATGTTCATTTATGAGATGAAGGATGGCTCTGAGTGGAGAAGGAACTTGGACAACCTCACCACCTTTGAAGATGCCCTCACCAAGCTGAATAATGAGATCAAAGATAATAGAGAACCCCCCTTACCAGGATTGATATGCTTGCTTAGATCCAGGAGAGAAAGACCGTCATCTGGATGGAAGACCCCCTCGACTGGACCGCATGGACTGATACCCATGAGG
This sequence comes from Thuja plicata, assembly GCA_018584345.1. Lineage (NCBI taxonomy): Eukaryota > Viridiplantae > Streptophyta > Pinopsida > Cupressales > Cupressaceae > Thuja > Thuja plicata. The sequence continues at coordinate 538,646 of MU224405.1, read as the reverse complement.
GAGTGCTTCATTGATCATCTATTGGTTTTGATGTTGAGGCTTGGCCTCCGTGGTTGTTGATAATCTGTAAAACTCTGTTATTTCTCTATATCTAATATATGATAAATTTTTTTATTAAAAATAAAATATAAAAATCAATTTATGTTTAATAATAAATATAAAAATATTAATATTAGTTTTAATATAGCATTATTAAATATAAGTATATTTAACTATTTAAGTCAATATAAAATAATCTAGTGTACATCTATACACATATACTCTAATAATATTCTTTTAAATTATATATTGATTCTAAATTAAATTATTATAATTAAATAAATTTATAAATACAAGCTAGAATAAATAATATAATTATTTATATATTTTTAAATAATTTAAATCAACTTATATAAATATAAAATAATAATAATACTTATTTTTATATTTATTAATACTTTGAAATAAATTTTAAATACATAAATCAAAATTGTAATAATAAATTATTTCTATTATTTAATTGTTACATCTTTGGAGGGGAATAAGATGTAGTGACAACTTCTTAAGGTGGAAGGAAGACTCTCAAAACTATACACTCCACATAATTCACCTCCTTTTAATATGTAAACTGTTAATTATAGTGTAACATCAAAAACCTATCAGCTTATCCTTGCACCCTCTTTTGATGCAAGTGCTAGTTTTTAACTCCTTATTAAAAATGAAAGATAAAGTTTGCACTTAATACTCTTCCACTCTCATAAATGGTGCAAAATTGAAACATGGCCATATAGACCTCCAAATAGGTGGCCCGAATATGAGTGCTTTGGTCTATTCACTGTCAAGTTGCACTGAAACAAAAAAGTCTAGTCAATACGACAAGTCTTATTCTTATTCTAGTCAATACAAAGTGTTGTCCAACGTCTTATTATGCATTTGTTTTACAAAAGTGTAGTCAATACAAAGTGTTGTCAAACATAAACATGTCTTCTCTACTCGCACTGTTGACCCGAGTCAACCACAAACTGAAGCATTGAAATGGATTGGTCCACATAAAAAATGCTCTATTTGTAGCATTCAATATTATTAGTTTCCTCCTTTTTGCAACAATTAATTTGAAGCTATAGAAGAGAAGAAGATAAAATTGTTATTAAACAATTGATTGGCTTAAGCAAGGGAAGGAATAAATGAAAGTTGGAGTATTTAAAAAGAGGGGTGAAAGTAACATTGCATACCCAAATTCAAAGTGAGAGCAATAGAAGTTGTGCTTCTTCTTTCTTTCTAATAATGGTGTACGGATTCTTTTTCATATGGCAACAACACTGTAAAGAGAAGGCGAGCTCAATCCGAAGGCCTTGCAGGGATTTGACTCTGGAGACCATTGTAAAGGTGAGGCCTTGTCTTTCAGTTTTGTTAGTAATAAGTGAGAGGGGGGGGGTGAATCAGTGGCCTAAAAAATATTCCAATAATCAACCCAAATACTTAGTACCACAATATTAAGCCTCTAGTTATCTTCATTCCTATAAGATAAATGCCTTCAAATACACTTATCAAATTACTATTTCTTGGAATGCTTTGTTAAACTTTATTTTGTATGTTTAGCGAATAGCAGTTTGTTAATTTACCGAAGGATAGTAAATTATCTAGAGTATACCGATCAATCCAGATTAGCTATGTGTAATGCAAAACACTAAAGTAATGACTCATAAACAAATTGACACATGGATTTTTAACGTGGAAACCCTGTTGAGGGAAAAACCACTTGGGACCGGTAACCCAAAATTTTCACTCTTCTGAAGTGAGCTCGATGAAGAGCCAACCCTGTTAAAGGTTACAAACACATTGTTAGGTGTGACCTTGTTAGAGGATTCAAAAGTTTAGTTTGTCACTTGATATCAGGCATCTCTATGCTACCTTCCTTGATCAAACACTCTCTTGTCCTATCAATAGGTATCTGGCATCTCATGCTATCTTCATGATCATACTTTTTGATACTCCTTGGGATGTATATCAATATAGAAAGGATCTTTAAATTCTGCTCGGTTAAGAGACTTTCTGAATCAATGGTTAAACTGAAATAGTATGATCTGTTCACATATACAACGTATACTTGTAGATTTTCAGATCTATTGTAAGCTCATAAAACTAATTTGATCAATATGTCCTTTTAATACCTTTGCTCCACTTTTGTTCTATTCGGTGATGTTGTGCTCTTTTGCTCGGTGCCCGCAGAAAACTTTAGCTCTTTCCTCAGCTTGATTGATTAGGACTGTATGAAGTTTCTCTTCATTAGTTTCTCTTCACCATCCTCTTTTTCATTCAATCCCCTTTTTTTGAAATGAATTAAGTTGTCTCTTTATAGACATGATATCATCGTTGTTAGGTTCTTGATTTTCTTGATCTTGGCATGATCCGCAATTTTAGCCAATCAGATTTAAAGCAAAAATCTTATTTTATCTCGCAGAGCTCTTCTTGCCAACTAGACAAAACAACTTTAAATCCTTTACTTATCTTTGGATTTATCTTGTCGATGAAAACAATGATAACTACCAGTTAAGTCTATATTTTGCTCTGTTAGTTAGATATTTTGTCATTTCTAAACTCAAGTTAATTTTGGTGTTTTAACTCTTTGATAGCTTTGGTCAACACTCCAGTTCTTGGCCAGCCTTAAACATCACACACTAAGCTTTGATTGCTTAGGTGTGCAGATGTGGGCCCCATCTTATCAACATCTGTTTCCATTCCAACCGTCATCACCGTTTAACATTGGATTTCAATTTACTCCCGTGTGAAGTCCAACGGATATCTCCAAGGGGTTGATTGCACGCGTTGTTTTCTCTTAACAGTCACAGGTTTAACAGTACTAACAACATTGGGAATGGTGGCATCATTTGTACACGATGTTGAGCTTGGCTCATGGAACGAGAATTAATTTGCATCCCAACTTTATTAACTTGGTTAACAATGTCATTTATGCCTTCATGACAGTTTACAAAAAATGTTTTCACTCATAATTTTTACATATGTAATCTCGTCATCATAATTTTTTAGCTCTCCCATGGTTTTGGGGTATAATAGAATTTTAGTTTTCTTTTAATTATTTTCAATTAAAATTAATTATTTAAATCATTTTTATTAAGTTTATATGAATGGTAATATATAGTAAATTTATAAAATATTAAAAAATATTGTGAAGGACATTAATAATTATTTTTAGCTAAGTTAATATTGGACATTAATAATTAATTTTAGATAAATTCATATTTCTAGATATACACACAATTAACAATTAACAATTAATAATTAATAATTAATTTTAGATAAGTTTATATTGGACATTAATAATTAAAAATCTAAAAATAAAAATTAAGATACACATTTAAAATATCAATAATATCAATATAGAGTGTTCTACAAAGCCAACTAAAAAACAATTAGTTATATTTATATATGTAAATTTAATTCTAATTTTATTATAAATATTATATATTTTTTAATTAATAGTTATTTAATAAAAGTAAAATTATTATAGATTAAAAATTAAATAAGAAACTTTGTATAAAATCTAAAAAATAATATTTAATTAATTATGCTTGTATATAGTATAATTTCATTTGTATAGTTATAATTGTAAAAATTTAAAATATAGTTATAAATTATAAATGTAAGGTAGAATTTAAATAATAAATAAAGAGTTAATATAAAGTATGTAATGCTAAAAAGAGAATATTATTAGCCAAAAATGAAGAAGGTGGATGAATTTTGTTTGAAATTTTACATATTATTACCATGTCAAGGTAATATGGACACATAACAAGTTTACTAAACCCACATGATATATAAAGAACAATTTTCTGTAAAAAAAGTTAAAATCCATTTATGATTAACCTTTTCCAATCCTTGATTAGAGGAGAGGTGTCTTAAAAGCCACCAAATGATTTAAATATGTATAATACAAACTACATTTAAATTTATAATATTAATTTAATAAAAAAAAATTTAATTACTTTCAAAAAAATTACATTAGATAATGATACATTCTTAGAATTGTTCATTACAACATGATCAACATTTGTAATAGTAAGTCTACATATCATATTTGACAGAATAATAAATGAATATAACTATTATAGAATTTTACTAATATAATATTATTTTTATGTAAAAAAATATATAATTAAGAAAGTCTTAAAAATAGAAAATAATAATAATAATAATAAATAAAAAATAATAAAAAATAAAAATAATAAAAATAAAATTATATGAAAAATATATTCTTAATAATTAAAAGAGAAATAAATACTAAAAAATTAATTTATCAAGTGTGGTGAAACCAGCTATAATATGTGACAATCGTCCTTTTTTTTATTTTGATTTTGATTTGATGGATGTCCGTACTTTGAATCAAATGTTTGCGTGTGCAATCAACCTTTTGCAGATCACAGGGAAGTAATTTGAAATCTTAACGGTGACGACTATTGAAACGAAAACGGACGCTTACAAGAAGGGGCCCACATCTGCACACCTAAGCAGTCAAAGTTTAGTGTGTGATGTTTAAGTCGTCCCTCTCTAATGCGAAGGAGGGCTTCCCTCTCGCTGTGGAAACATCCGCAGCAGAAGCGGAGAAGAAACAGTGGAATGACAGCCAACAAAAATAACTTCGTCATCGGCGCCATGGAATGTTTTGGTAAGGAGAAGACAAGTAGGCAGGTAGTATAAATAAAGAAGAAGCCGTTGAGTGGGGCCAAGAACAGTGTGAATTAAGAGATGTTTCATAGCACACTGGAGTCGCTGCGAAGCATCGTGAAGAAAGAGAACATGAGAAGATAGAGTACTTGCCAGACTTGCCGTGTAAACAACGACAACCGTAAGACATACGATATAAAAGTGTAATAATTACGAATGAGCAATTTCTATATAGACAAGATAATTTTTTGACTAGACTTGTCAGATTTGTCGTGTGAAGAAGGGCGTGTAACATGTGATAATTTGTTGACTAGACTTGTCAGATTTGCCATGTGAAGAAGGGCGTGTAACATGTGATAATTTGTTGACTAGACTTGTCAGATTTGCCGTGTGAAGAAGGGCGTGTAACATGTGATAATTTGTTGACTAGACTTGTCAGATTTGCCGTGTGAAGAAGGGCGTGTAACGTGTGATAATTTGTTGACTAGACTTATCAGATTTTCCATGTGAAGAAGGGCGTGTAACATGTGATAATTTGTTGACTAGACTTGTCAGATCTGCCGTGTGAAGAAGGGCGTGTAACATGTGATAATTTGTTGACTAGACTTGTCAGATCTGCCGTGTGAAGAAGGGCGTGTAACATGTGATAATTTGTTGACTAGACTTGTCAGATTTGTCATGTGAAGAAGGGCGTGTAACAAGTGATAATTTGTTGACTAGACTTGTCAGATTTGCCGTGTGAAGAAGGGCGTGTAACATGTGATAATTTGTTGACTAGACTTATTAGATTTGCCGTGTGAAGAAGGGTGTGTAACATGTGATAATTTGTTGACTAGACTTGTTAGATTTGCCGTGTGAAGAAGGGCGTGTAACATGTGATAAAAGAAAAGTAGGAATAAATTTACAATGAGCATTTTTATACAATTTTTTTTGCAATAAATAAGAGAAGCATCCAGTCATTTATAAATGAAAGTAGCGGGGACTCATTATTCTATAGACTATAGACTAGACTTGCAAGATTTTTCGTGTCAACAGGTGCATTCATGAGAGATGGGGTACAAAAGGGAGAGATAAATGTAAAATGAGTAATATCTATACAATTTTTCAATATAGCAGAGAAGCATTAAATCATTTGTTGAGGAATTATTATGTATTTCAGAATATTCTATTGACTAAATTTGCCAAGCTTGTTGTACCAAGACTCCAAGACTGAGCATGTGTAAACTTGCCAAGCTTGTTGTACCAAGACTGAGCATGTGTAAGAGAGTACAAAAAGTATGGACAAATGCAAAATGAGCAATTTCTCTATAAAATTTCAATAAACAAGAGAATCACTGAATCATTTGGTGGCCAAATTGAATCATTTGGAGGAGAAATTTAAAATACATTATGGATTTTTAATTCATTAATTAAATAAAAGTAATGAGGGAAGAGGGTCAATGACTCGTCATGTTTTAATTACTATTTTTTTTTTCAAATTAGAAGTACACCAAATGATCATGTTGGGATCCATTTGCCACTCATTAGTATATTAAGTTGCTGGAAAAAAAATAGCAATTAGTATTAATTGTGCAACTTTATGAGTATAAATAGAGATTATTGGGGCATTTGTGTACAAGTATTGGATTAATTGTGAAATTTTTTTAGATGTCAAAGTACAAAGGTAAGCTAACGTATATCCAGCCGATAGTCGTCTCCTAAATGTAATGGGGCAATATATTTCGTACAACACTTTGAAATGACCAAATTTTGACCCTTGCATGCATAATAAATCTCACAATTTTCATTTTTACTACCCAAAAGGCATAAAATAGCTATAAGTAGTTAAATCGCATACAAAGACAACTTTTTTTTTTTTTTTATAGAAATCCAATGTATTATTCTAGAGATCAGGTTGCACAAAGTTAGCTATAATAGCCACTAGTTGTCATCCCCTAATTTTATGAACAATAATTTGAAATTGAAGACTTCAATAAGATATAAGAATTATGTTCTTTCTATAGATTTTCATATGAATTAAGTAAATATGGACCTAAAATTCTACAATTTTAATGAGCACTTGTTCTAGAGGTAAATAGTGGCAGGTAGCCAACCAATTTGAAATCCATTTTTCTTTATTTTGGTAAATGTTTGTCAATGTTCATGATTGTTCTTACTTTGTTGTGTGCATATAGCAAAAATTAAATTTATTTTTCTAATTTAAATTGACTTGAAATATATAATCGAATAATGTTTATTAAATTCATCCTCTTATTGACTATCTAAAATACATATTTTGTTAATTTTCATTATTCTTTCTTTTGTTATTTTTTTGCAATATATAGAATCATTATTATTAACATTCATTAGCCATCTAAAGTCACATTCTATATAAATTCTATAAATCTTTAAAGAGATTTGGTAATTTTGTTGTAATTTCATATGAATGTATTTTCAAATTGTGTAAGATGAAATATATGTATTTATATACATTCATGTAAATATGTTATTTTTATTTATGTTAAATATTTATTCAAATATTCATGTGTGTGTGTGTGTGACATCTAAATTTGCTCATTACTAATTGATCAAACTTATTCTCTTTATTCCTCAATCATCGTCATCATAACAATTAATTAATTTTTTATTATTTAAATATTTACCCTTTTCATTCTATTGTCTCCTAACTGGAGTGATTTAACCAATTTACAATTATCCCCCATATAACCTTCTTTCCACTTTAAGTAGATACACATTCATATTTATTTATTTAAACTCTATTCTCACCTTTTCCTTCATTTTTGAATTTAATATAATTCAAAAATAGCATTATCCACTTGCATCTTCCTAATTCAAAAGGCTTGTTAAGAAGACATTTTTTAGATTTAATAATTACATTAATAATCAAAATATAATTATTAAACATAAAAAAGGTCTTGTCAAAAGGCCTTTTGATTCATGCATAGACAATTCCTTTCCCAATCACCATTGCCAATCAAACTACATATTGTTTAACTACAACAATACTCCATTTTTTATAATGGTATATTTTGTTTAGTAGGAATTCATTCAAGCAATCGATGGCATTGCACATATATTTATACGAGCATATACAACTAATATAATTAAAATGGAATGGATAAGGATGGAAGAGTTGAATTTGAAAGAAATCTTGTTAGTTTGCACACACACACACACACACACACACACACACACACACACACACATATATATATATATATCACACTTTGATCAATCTTATACTCATATGAAATTCCTCCTATGAATGCCCTTTGAATTCTTCCACTTAACCATTTTAGGCTTGTAGAGCACAATCAAGTACCAACTTTTGAGTATCATGCTTTCTAAATTTGTGTCTTGACCACTAAAGATGTCATAATTTTTTTTAATGTCGACACTACATAATATTTAGGACATGTATAGCTCTTGTCCCTTTCCTATAGCACTATGTTTACTTAAAATATCCAATCTTTGGACAATCCTTAAATATTACTTGATACTGACCTTTATTTATTTTCATATCCAACATAGACTTGTCCATTCCCGATTTCACTTGTCTTAAAAAAATAGCACTTCTAAACTGTCATCACAATTGATCCTAGTAGTTATATTTTTAATATTTTTTTCATACAAATATTTTTATCATGGTATAAAATACCAAGTATACAAATGTTGCTAATAACTTCAATGGATATGTGAAGGATGAAAAATATGTGCTAGTATATGATCTCATCTAGTATAAGGATAGAATCTTTCTAGTGCTTGAATCTTAAATAAAGAAACATGGTTTGAAAATTTTACATGACACAAAAATGGTTGTCCACTTTAGACCCTACAATATTTGTAGATCTAAACAAGAGATATTCTCATTTATAAGAAATTTAAATTTGCAAATAATTAATTTAAATATAAGAATTGATATAGATCATAGAAATAAATGTAAACTCTAATGTAAATTTTAAATTCAACTTTGAGGTTATTGTGAACTACTAACCTAACAATGGAATGAGTGCATAAGAAAAACAATTGACTTGCCATTTTGAAATTTGAATAACTATGAGTCTATGGTGATTTAGTTGATGACATGTAACTGATTGAATGTTTGAAGATGTTAAGTTGATCACCGAAATGCAGAAAGATAATGCAAGACATTAAATTAGTTAATGAATTGTGTTGTCATTAATGTCAACTTGATATAATCTAATCGGTTATAATCAAAGTGTCAAAGACTTCAGAGAATCAGAGAGATAAAAATTATGCTTTCAGTAATGCATAAAAGAAAAGCATTCACTATGTGACTTCAAACATTGATGGCTAGTAGAACCCGACAAACAAAGATAACTGAAAGTCAAGTCACAGTGATTCCCAAGCAAGAAAACCGACGAGCAGAATCAAAAGCATACCTGATGAGCAGAATCATAGTGTAACCCGATGGAGAAGCCCGAGGAGAACATGAGTGTTGACCGAAGCTATAAAAGAGTTAGAACACCAAAAGTTAATTGTAGTTCAGAAATGACAAAATATCTAGCTGGTAGAGCTAAATATAGATTTAACTCGTAGTTATCATTGTTTTCATCGACAAGATAAAGCCAGAGATAATTAAAGGATTTAAAGTTGTTTTCTCCAGTTGGCAAGAAGACCTCTGCGAGATAAATAGGAGTTTTTCTTTGAATCATATTGGATAAGATTGCGGATCACGCCAAGATCAAGAAAATCAAGAACATAACAACAATGATATCATGTCTATAAAGAGACAACTTAATTCATTTTGAAAAAGGGGGATTCAATGAAAAAGAGGATGTTGGAGAGAAACTGATGAAGAACAACTTCATACAGTCCTGATCAATCTAGCTGAGGAAAGAGCTAAAGATTTCTACAGACACCGAGCAACAGAGCATAGCATCATCGAGCAGAACAAAAGTGGAGCAAAGGTATTAAAAGATATATTGATCAGATTGGTTTTATGAGCTTACAATAGATTTGAAAATCTTCAAATATAAGTTGTATATGTGAACAGATCATATTGCTTCAAATTAACCATTGATTCAGAAAGTCTCTTAACCAAGCAGGATTTAAAGATCCTTTTTATATTGAGATACATCTGAAGGATTATCAAAAAGTTTGATTAGGAAGATAGCATGAGATGCTAGATACCATTTGACAAACCAGAAGTGTTTGGACAAGGAAGGTAGCATAGAAATGCTCGATATCAAGTGAAAAGGTAATCTTTTAAATCCTCTAATAAGGTCACACCTACCAATGTGTTTGTAACCTTTAACAAAATTGGCTCTTCACCGAGCTCACTTCAGAAGAGTGAAAATTTTGGGTTACCGGTCCCAAGTGGTTTTTCTCTTAACAGGGTTTCCACATTAAAAATCCATGTGTCAATGTGTTTATGAGTCATTACTTTAGTGTTTTTCATTACACATAGCTAATCTGGATTGATTGGTATACTCTAATTAATTTTCTATTTTTGGTAAATTAATAAACTGTTATTCGGTAAACATACATAATAAGGTTTAAAAAAGTGTTTCGAGCAGTAACTTAATTTGGTAAGTATATTTGAAGTCATTCATCTTATAGGACTAAAGATAAATAGAGGATTAATATTGTGGTACTAAGTTTTTGGGTTGATTAATCAAAATTTTTTTAGGCCACTGATTCACCCCCCCCCCCTCTCAGTTATTACTAACAATTGGTATCAGAGCTTGTGTTCTTAGAAAGGGAGTTTAACAGATCACAAGATGAATAGACAAGATGTGCCCAAGTTGAATAAAGACAACTTTGCATCATGGAAAAGCAGAATAAGATTCCACCTATCAGGTATTGGAACTGATGTTACTTAATACCTTGATACTGAATACGTGTTGCCTATAAGACCTCACACTCTTGAGAAATTAAGAGTAAAGCGTGAGCATAATTGCATGATGATAGAACTTGCCTCATCACTCCCTCATCACTCTCTAATGCTGAGTTTGAAGATGTCAAAACTTGCACATCTACAAAGAAAATGTGGGATAAGTTGAAGCTAGTACATGGAGGAGATGATAATGTACTAAGAGCCAAGGCAAAAATCCTAAGAGGGTGGTTTGATGACCTAAGGATGAAAGAAGGAGAAAATATCACTCAGTATAGCTACAAAATCAAAGAGGTAGTCAATGCTATCTGAGGAGTTGGAGGTGTACTTGAAGAGGAGACAACAGTAAGTAAATTATTAAGAACCTTATTGTCTGTATATGCTATTAGAGTTTCTGCTATTCAAGAAATGAGAGGAGTTGCAAACAATACAGTTACCCTAGATAGTCTGAATGGTAGACTAATTTCATTTGAGATGAATAACTATGATAATAGTGTCTTACCATCTATAGAATCTGCATTCAAATTTTCTTTAAAGATAAGTAATTCAAGTGATAGACATGCTATTAGAAATGATAGTGAAAATGATAATGACGATCAAGGACTTGATGAGATTGAAGCACTAATGGCAAGAAGACTACAGAGAGGCAAATGTAGATACAAACATAAATTACCACTTGTATGTTTCAATTGTAAAGAGGTTGGACACTTTGCTGCAAGATGTCCAAACAAAAGAAAACATGATAGAGGTAATGACATATCATATGAGAAGAAGTTTGATAGAGGTGATAACAAAGATTACCAAAGAAACCAAAAATCTAACAAAAGAGATACTCGAGACTATAAGGACAAAGGGAAGAAATCTTGTTACTTAGCTAAGAACAAAGTTGATGACTCTGACACCAAATCAGAAGAAGACATTGAGATTTTATTTGTAGCCATGAAGGATGATTCAGAAGAAGAAGAAAGGTATGTAGAAACTGTACTCATATCTAAAGTTAGTAAGAATGATGACTAGATCATAGATAGTGTCTACACTCACCATATGACCGGTGATAAAAAAAAAATTTGAGACTTTTGAATACTATAATGTTGGTTCAGTAAGAATGGGGAATGATACACCTTGTCCAGTTGAAGGTAAAGGAACTATAATGCTGAATAACCTGATCAAATGTGAAAATTCCTATTGGGTAAAAGGACTGAATTATAATCTGTTAAGTGTTTCACAACTGAATAATACAGGTCACCGAGTGGCATTTGAAAATAAGAAGGCAAAGATCTTCAATGAATCAGGAAGGTTGATCGGAACTAGCGAGCAGACAAAAGGTAACCTTTTCTATCTTGATGACACTAACACCACTTGTTTA
>MU224405.1:507733-523536 GCA_018584345.1 Thuja plicata | reverse complement strand
CAAGAAACAAATCTAAGCTATTTGAGCTTACCGAGAACCATACATTTGTAATAGTTACAATAGGAAAGATTGATGAAACTGTTATATTTCATATTGTATTAGTAATAGTATAGTATGATAATGTAGTATTTTGCCATCAATGCCAAAGGGAGAGATTGATGACATGTAACTGATTGAATGTTTGAAGATGTTAAGTTGATCACTGAAATGTAGAAAGATAATGCAAGACATTAAGTCAGTTTATGGATTGTATTGTCATTAATGTCAACTTGATATAATCTAATAATTTATAATCAAACTATCAAAGACTTCAAAGAATCAGAGAGATAAAGATTATGCTTTCAGTAATGAATAAAAGACAAGCATTCACTATGTGATTTCAAACACCGACAGCTAGTAGAACCTGATAGACAGAGATAACTGAAATTCAAGTCACAGTGATTCTCGAGAAAGAAAACCGATGAGCATTACCGACGATAAGAATCACAAGCATACTTGATGAGAAGAATCATAGTGTAACCCGATGGAGAAGCCTGAGGAGAACTGGAGTGTTGACCAAAGCTATCAAAGAGTTAGAACACTGAAAGTTAACTGTAGTTCAAAAATGACAAAATATCTAGCTGGCAGAGCTAAATATAGACTTAACTAGTAGTTATCATTGTTTTCATCGAAAAGATAAATCCAGAGATAAGAAAAGGATTTAAAATTGTTTTGTCTAGTTGGTAAGAAGATCTTTGCAAGAAAAAATAGGAGTTTTGCTTTAAATCAAATTGGCTAAGATTGTGGATCACACCAAGATCAAGAAAATTAAGAACCTAGCAACAGTGATATCATGTCTATAAAGAGACAACTTAAGTCATTTTGAAAAAAGGGGGATTGAATGAAAAAGAGGATGCTAGAGAGAAAATGATGAAGAAAAACTTCATACAGTCCTGATCAATCAAGCTGAGGAAAGAGCTAAAGATTTATGTGGACACCGAGCAACAGAGCATAACATCACCGAGCATAACAAAAGTGGATCAAAGGTATTAAAAGATATATTGATCAGATTGGTTTTTTGAGTTTACAATAGATCTGAAAATCTACAAGTATAAGTTGTATATGTGAATAGATCATACTATTTTAGTTTAACCATTGATTCAGAAAGTCTCTTAACCGAGTAGGATTTAAAGATCCTTTCTATATTGAGATACATCCTAAGGAGTATCAAAACTTTTGATCATGAAGATAGCATGAGATGCCAGATACCATTTGACAAACCAGAAGCACTTGGACAAGGATGTTAGTAATAACTGAGAGGGGGAGGGGGGTGAATCAGTGGTCTCAAAAATATTCCAATAATCAAGCCAAAAACTTAGTACCACCATATTAAGTCTCTAGTTATCTTCAATCCTATAAGATGAATGCCTCCAAATACTTTTATCAAATTACTACTACTCGGGATGCTTTGTAAAACCTTCTACTATATGTTTACCAAATAGAAGTCTGTTAATTTACCAAAAGACAGTAAATTATCTAGTGTATATCAATCAATCTAGTTAAGCTATGTGTAATGCAAAACACTAAAGTACTGACTCATAAACACATTGACACATGGATTTTAACCGTGGAAACCCTGTTAAGGGAAAAAACCACTTGGGACTAGTAACCTAAAATTTTCACTCTTCTAAACTAAGCTCAGTGAAGAGCCAACCCTACTAAAGGTTACAAACACACTGTTAGGTGTGACCTTGTTAGAGGATTTGAAAGTGTAGTCTGTAACTTGATATTGAGAATCTCTATGCTACCTTCCTTGCTCAAACACTCACTTGTCCTTTCAATAGGTATCTGGCATCTCATGCTATCTTCATGATCAAACTTTTGATACTCCTTGGGAGGTATCTCAATATAGAATGGATCTTTAAATCCTGCTCAGTTAAGAGACTTCCTGAATCAATGGTTAAACTAAAACAATATGATATGTTCACATATACAACTTATACTTGCAGATTTTCAGATCTATTGTAATCTCATAAAACTATTCTGATCAATATATCTCAATTTATACCTTTGCTTCACTTTAATTCTACTTGGTGATGTTGTTCTCTATTGCTCGGTGTTCATAGAAAAAATTAGCTCTTTCCTCAGCTTGATTGATTAGTACTATAAGAAGTTTCTCTTCGTTAGTTTCTCTTCACTATCCTCTTTTCATTCATTCACCCACCACCATTCGTAATGAATTGAGTTGTCTCTTTATAGACATGATATCATCATTGTTAGTTTCTTGATTTTCTTGATCTTCGCATCTTCCATAATTATCACCAATTACATTTAAAGAAAATCTCTTGTTTTATCTTGTTGAGATCTTCTTGCAAACTAGACAAAATAGCTTTAAATTCTTTACTTATGTATGGCTTTATCCTGCCGATGAAAAAAAAGATAACTACCAGTTAACTCTATATCTAGCTCTGCCAACTAGATATTTAGTCATTTCTGAACTCAAGTTAGTTTCGATGTTTTAACTCTTTGATAGCTTCGGTCACCACTCCAGTTCTCCTCGAACTTCTCCGTCAGTTTACACTATGTTTATGGCCATCAGTTATGCTTGTGATTATACTCGTCGGTTTTCTTTCTCGGGCATCACTATGACTTGAATTTCGTTGATCTCTGTTTGTTGGTGTTCCACTAACCATCGATGTTTGAAGTCATATTGTGAATGCTTGTCTTTATGCATTACTAAAAGCATAATATTTTTCTCTTTGATTCTTTGAAGTCTTTGATAGTTTGATTATAGCCAATTAGATTATATCAAGTTAACATACATGACAATACAATCCATTAACTAATTTAATGTCTTGCATTATCCTTCTACATTTGGGTGATCAAATTAACATATTCAAACATTCAATTAGTTACATGTCATCAATATCTCCCTTTGGCATTGATGGCAACATACTACATTATCATACTATACTATACTATCACTAATACAATATGAAATATACAGTTTCATCAAGCTTTCCTAATGTAACTATTACAAATTTATGGCTCTCGGTAAGCTAAAAAAATAGTTTGGATTTGATTCATATAGAATGGTTGTCTTCAATCTTCAATCCCTTCTTTGGATAGATGTATCATCTGATATCTTTGTTATGATTGTACTTTTCCATGACTGTTCCTGGTGCAGGGAACCTCCCTATTTGATGTTTTTATGTTCCTTAGGGTTGGATTAGGAGTTTGTGTGAGTGGTAGAATAACTTCCAAAAGGTTGGAAGCAATGTTAGTCTAACTTCAAATTTGTAAGGGCTTTAGTGTTCATTAGGGGTTTTGGGTCTTTTGACTTCAAATTATGGAAAAGTTGCCATTTTAGTGAAACATGGGGTGGAGGTATGTTTTTGGACCCTACATATCCTATTTAGGGTCTTAGGAGTCAACATCAATCATCGAGTTGACATAGAAAGTCAAAATGCAAAAAGTTGCTAGCAACTTTGAAAGTTGCTCGAGCAACTTTTGCAAGAAATGAAAAAATGTAGTTAAACTAATTTGTAACTACCCATGCTTGGTATATGAGCATGGGATTGATGTTTGGACAAGGTTAATGAGATTTTTTATTGAGACACTTATTTCTGACACCTTTGTATGGATGAATGTATCCTCTTTTGTGTAATATGCATTGTGTCGTTGCTTCTATATGGTCCTGTACGGATTTGCACAGGTGATCGGGCTCCATGTTGGTTTAGTGTTTACTTTCAGCTTTCATATGTAATAGGTAGTTTATTTTTAAGTTTAGTAGAAGTTAAGTTGTACATTTTTTAAGGTCACTGGTCTGATAGAGACATAAACAGTGTTACCTTGTTAGAAATGGCTCTAACCTAGTTTTCCTTTGGTGGATGTGTCTAAAACCATGGGGAAATTAGGGTTAGGGTTTGTAGGTTTCTTTTTGGTGGTCTGTTTGGATTTCATTGGCCAAAGATGAAGCCCTATGGCTAACTAGTGAAACCAGGAAAGCCAGGACAGGGAGAATATCAAATTTGTTTGAGCACCCAAGAACTTTTGGGGAATACTTAGTAGCATTTCTAGATGCACTAGATAGTATCCTAAAAGGATTCAATGGTGGTTGGAGGTGAATCATAAATTGGAAATAAGATTTTCAATTGTTAATGATCACTGGTCCAGAGGCCTAATTAATAGGCTATAGTTTAGGGCCTGCAAGAAAGTAGAGTTTTGAGTGCCATCAGAGGTCAGGGTTTTGGATTCTGATGGGGTTGAATGATGTCTTGAATATTTTCAATTTTTTTTTTGGGTCATTTGGGGATTTTGGAAGCAATGGGCCAAAATTGGTGAAAATAGACCTACAAGGAGTTGAGAAATTAACCCTCCTAGTGAGTTAAAGACCAATTGGATTGGTGGAACACCTTGGAGAGTTTTGGATGGATGCAGAATGACCAAGGAAGGGTCAATAAGTGTATGGAGAGTCCCAGTAAGTGTGTGGGAACATCCTAGGTAGAGGATTGGCAATCTAGGTAGAGTTGTAGAGAAGGAAACTAAGCTTTTGGTTAACTAGTTGGACTAGTTGAGCTTAGAAATCTTGGAGTCTTCCAAGAACCATCTATACCTAGGAGGATAAGTTGGTGGAGAGGGTCTTGGAGATCCTAATTAGTGGAAGATCCAACAAAGAACAACCATTGGATGGTTGGTTTGGTCAAACAAGCACCTAGGAGAGAGGAAAGGTTCTAGATTGTCAAACCCTCAGCATCAGAGTGGTATCAAAGCCAGAATATCTTGAAGATTGTGTATGTCTGAAAGGGAGGAGAGTCAAGAGGTTGAAAGCATGCCTCCTAAGGAAATGAGTAGGTATGCCATAGTAGAATTGGTTCAAGGCCTCTTGGAGAAGGCTAATGTGTCTAAGATAAAGAGCAAGACGAAGATCACAGAATGGGGAGATGAAAGTGATGGAGATGAGAGTTAGACAGAAGAGTCATCAAACAAAGGGAAGGAACCTGAGATAGAAAAAGAACAAAAGGTATTCTTAGATGCCTTCAAATATTTAAATAATGACAGCATGGAACATACACCATACTATTGTGGCAGTTTGAATGGAGAGGAGTTGTTGGACTAGCTAGAGGCCATAGATAATCAATTTGATTACAAGGAGGTAGAAGAGGAGAAGAGAGTTAGATATGCTAAGGCTAGACTCAAGGGATCTGCATTGGTGTGGTGGAATATGATGCAGGATGAAAGAGTAAATAGTGGGAAGAAAAATATTGTTTCTTGGGAAAGAATGAAAATCAGGTTGAGGGCACAATTATTGCCTACTGATTATGAAATCCAAATATATCAAAAGCTACATAATCTAAGACAAAAAGAAATGTCAGTGAGTTCTTACACTGAGGAGTTCCATAAACTAACCCTAAGGGATAGGAGACAAGAAGATGAAATGGAGAAAGTGGCAAGGTATCTCAATGGGCTAAGGCAAGGGATACAAGATGAGATAAGCATGATGGCTCCAGATAGTATGCATAAATATTTTCAATTAGCCTTAAGAGTAGAGGACAAGGCTAGAAGAAGGAATGATTGCCATCAAAGAGGAAGGGGTGGTAGCAATGATAGAGGGTTCCAAAGAGGAAGAAGTAACTTTGGTAGGGGACAGATCCCTAATAGACAAGAAGATAATCAGTCCATGGATAGTAGTGGAGGAAACCAGTATAGAGGATCTTTC
Organism: Thuja plicata; assembly: GCA_018584345.1. Classification (NCBI taxonomy): domain Eukaryota; kingdom Viridiplantae; phylum Streptophyta; class Pinopsida; order Cupressales; family Cupressaceae; genus Thuja; species Thuja plicata. Next base: position 517,838 of record MU224405.1, on the reverse strand, counting down.
CAAAGGGGAGGATACAGAGGTAGAGGACCACCCAGAGGTAGGTTCCAACCCCAAGGGAGATCTAATTTAGTTTTCACTAGTAGGTGTTATAATTATAACCAAGTGGGTCACACAATGGGCAGGTGTCTAGAGAAGGCTTCCTCATCTTCAATGGGGGATAGAAGGAATCAGTTAGTTCAAGAAGATGACACTCAAAGTGTTACTTCTCCCATTTCCAAGGTAGGGCTAGTACTAGATGGAGAGAACTTGATGTTAAGGAGAACCTTATTGAAAGTACCTAAAACCATAGAGCCACCCCAAAGAAAGAACTTATTCAAGAAAACTTGTAGGTCTCATGGGAATATTGGCAAGGTTATAGTGGACTCTGGATCCACTAAGAATATAGTGTCCACTGTGATTGTGGAGAAATTGAAGTTGAGAAGGATACCTCATACCACACCTTACAAGGTTTCATAGTTGAACAAGGGTCAACAAATAGTGGTAGATTAGAAAAGTGTGGTTGAGTTTGAGATTGGGGAATATAAGGACAAGGTCCTATGTGATATACTACCTATGGATGCATGCCATCTGCTCCTAGGACATCCATGATAGTATGATGTCAAAGAAGTACATGATGGAGAGAAGAACAATTATGTCATCACCAAGCTAGGGAAGAAATTCCAAATGGACCCATTGCAAGAATCCAATGAAGAGAAGCATGTGGGGACAAGTGTGATTTTATTGAGTGGGAAAGAGTTTCTAAAGGCCATGAAGAAGGAGAAAGGATTCTATTTTGCAGAAGTGATCAAACCAAAGGAGGAAACTAAGGAGAAAGTTTGTTTGCCACCAGAGATACAAGCTTTGTTGGAGAAGTATCATGACATAGTAGATAATGATTTTCCAAGTGCCTTACCACCTATGAGGGATGTGAGTCATCAGATTGACTTCACAGCTAGAGAAAATTTTCCAAACAAAGCTGCATATAAGATGACACCTAGCCAAAATGTAGAGAGAAAAACATATCCAAGATTAGTTGGATAAGGGGTTGATAAGGAAGAGTTTGAGCCCATGTGTTGTGCCAATAGTAATTTCACCTAAGAAGGATGGAAAATGGAGGATGTGTATAGACTCCAGGGCTATAAACAAGATCACAATCAAATATAGGTTCCCAATGCCCCAGATAGAATACTTGATGGATAATCTTGGAGGATCTTGTTACTCTTCTAAGGTGGACTTGAAATCAGTGTATCATCAGATAAGGGTGAGGCCAAGTGATGAGTGGAAAATAGATTTTAAGACAAATGAGGGCCTGTATGAGTGACTAGTAATGCCTTTTGGCCTAAGTAATGCACCTAGCACATTCATGAGGCTCATGAATGAAGTGCTGGCAAGATTTATTGGTAAGTTTGTAATAGTTTACCTTGATATTTTGATATTTAGTAGGTCCAAGGAAGAGCACATGAAGCATTTGGAGATGGTCTTGAGGAGGCTACACCAAGAAAAGTTGATGATTAATCAAGAGAAGTGCGAGTTTCTGAAAACTGAACTTGTTTACCTTGGTTTTGTGGTTGCTAATGGATGCATGAAGATGGATCTTGAAAAATTTAAGTCCATTTTGGAATGGCCTACACCTAGGTCCATAGGGGATGTTAGGAGTTTCCATGGGTTGGCCTCCAACTATAGGAAAGTTGTAAGAAATTTTAGTCATGTATGTGCCCCAATTTTGAACACCATAAAAGGTGGAATCAAATTCAAGTTTGAATGGACAGTAGCAGCAGACCAGGGGTTTGAGATGTTGAAAAAGAGGATTTCAAAGCTACCTAAACTTATATTTCCTAACTTTAATTAACTCTTTGTGGTAAAGTGTGATGCTAGCAAGTTGGCATAGTAGGAGCAGTGCTAAGCCAAGAGGGACACCCTGTGGCATTTTTCTCTGAGAAGTTGAATGAGGAAAAAAAAAAGTACTCCACCTATGAATTGGAGTTATATGCCATGGTGAAAGCCTTGAAGAATTGGACATTACCTATTACCTAGGGAGTTTTTGGTCTATACCGATAACCATGCCTTAAGTTTCCTAAATGGACAAGAAAAACTAAATCGGAGGCATATGAAGTGGGTAGAATCATTGCAGGCTTACACATTTGTTATTAAGAATAAGAAGGGGGTTAGAAAAAAGGTTGAAAATGATCTTAGTAGGAGAGTACTCACAATCCAAGAGATACAACTACAAAGCGTAGGATTGGATGATTTGAAAGACCTCTACAAGGAAGACAAAGATTTCAAAGAAGCTTATGAAGCTTGTGTAAAGTTTCAATAGGGGTTCAAGGTGGATTTTAGTGAGTTTGTGTTGCAAGAAGGCCTATTGTTCAAAGGTCATCTTATGTGTATACCTCAGTGCTCAATGAGGAAAAACATTATGAAGGAAAAACACCAAGGAAGCTTGGGAGGCCACTTTGGAGTGGATAAAACATTGGAGCAGGTACATAGGCATTACTATTGGCCTAAGATGTAGACAGATGTGAGGAGGTTTGTAGAAAAATTTCAGATTTTTCAGAGGGAAAGAGGAAAAAGCAGCAATAGTGGGTTGTATCAACCATTAACTATACCCCAAAGGCCTTGGGAGTTCCTTAGTATGGATTTTGTTTTCAGGTTACCAAAGACACCTAGGGGACATGACAGTGTCTTTGTGGTGGTGGACCACTTTAGAAAGATGGCACACTTTAGTCCGTGCAAGTAGACCAATGATGCCTCTCAAATTGTAGGGCTATTCTTTAGGGATATAGTAAGAATCCATGGTTTGCCTTTGAATATTGTCAGTGACAGGGATACAAAGTTTGTGGGTCACTTCTGGAGAACTCTTTGGAAGTTGCTTGGTACTAATTTGTCTTTCTCCTCAGCCTACCACCCACAATCTGATGGGAAAACATAATTAGTGAACAGGTCACTTGGAAATTTACTGAGGTGTTTAACTAAACAACATGGATAATCTTGGGATCATATCATAGGGTAGGAAGAATTTGCATACAATGACTCCATTAATAGGAGTATAGGTAAGATTCCCTTTGAGATATTTTATGGGGTCAATCCTAGAGGAATTTTGTATCTGAGGGATCTCATTTTGAGGGACAAGAGGAGTGCAAAAGTAGAGTCATTTGCAAAGAAAATGAAGGAGCTACATGATCAAGTCAATAAGACTTTACAAAAACAAGTGGAGAAGTACAAAACCAAAGCTAATAAGACCAGGAGGGACTTTCAATTCAAGGTTGGGGATCTAGTACTTTCCTACCTCAGGAAGGAGAGGCTACCCAAAGGCCAACCAACTAACCTAATCATGAAGAAGATTGTACCACTGAAGATTTTGCATAAATATGGCAAGAATGCCTATGAAGTGGAATTGCCCCCTAATTTGGGAATTTCAACTATTTTCAATGTTTTTGACTTATATCCTTACAAGGGACCACCTCTAGACACAGGTTAGTCTACACTTACATCTTTGGAGGAAGATGATTGGGTGAAGGATTTGCCTACCCCAAAGCCATTGTAATTGGAAAGTGTCTTGGACTCTAAGGTGATAAAGAAGACAAGGAAGGGAGTATCTCATCAAGTGGTGAGGACTACCTAAAGCTAAGGCTACTTGGATGATAGAGCTAGAGATTCTGAAACATGCGGTCACTCTTGAAGACCTCCTAACTCAAGGGACTTGAGTTATTTTTCCAGGGGAGTATGGTGTAGGGAACCTCCCTATTTGATGTTTTTATGTTCTTTAGGGTTTGATTAGGAGTTTTTTGGAGTGGTAGGATAAGTTCCAAAAGGTTGGAAGCAATGTTAGTCTAACTTCAAATTTGTAAGGGCTTTAGTGCTCATTAGGGGTTTTAGGTCTTTTGACTTCAAATTGTGGAAAAGTTGCCATTTTAGTGCAACATGGGCTAGAGGTATGTTTTTGGACCCTACATATCCTATTTAGGGTCTTAGGAGTCAACATCAATCATCGAGTTGACATAGAAAGTCAAAATGCTTCAAAATGCAAAAAGTTGCTCAAGCAACTTTTGCAAGAAATGACAAAATGTAGTTAAACCAATTTGCAACTACCCATGCTCAGTATATGATCATGGAATCTATGTTTGGACAAGGTTAATGATATTTTGGATTGATACATTTATTTCTGACACCTTTGTATGGATGATTGTATCCGTTTGTGTAATCTGCACTATGTCTTTGCTTCTGTATAGTCTTGTACAGATTGACACAGGTGATCGGGCTCCATGTTGGTGTAGTGTTTACTTTCAGATTTCATATGCAATAGGTAGTTTATTTTTAATTTCATTAGAAGTTAATTTGTACATTTTTTATGGTCACTGGTCCGATAGAGACATAAACAGTGTTACCTTGTTAGAAATGGCTCTAACCTAGTCTTCCTTTGGTGAATGTGTCTGAAACCATGGGGAAATTAGGGTTAGGTTATGTAGATAGGTTTGTATGTTTCTATTTGGTTTTCTCTTTGGATTTCATAGGCCAAAGATGAAGCCCTATGGCTGACTAGTGAAACCAGGTGAGCCAAGACAAGGAGGAGATCGAATTTGTTTGAGCACCCAAGACCTTTTGGGGAAGACTTAGTACAGCATTTATAGATGCACTAGAAAGTCTCCTAAAAGGATTCAATGGTGGTTGGAGGTGAATCAGAAATTGGAGACAAGATTCACAATTATTCATGATCACTGGTCCAGAGGCCTAATTAATAGGCTATAATCTAGGGCCTACAAGAAAGTAGAGTTTTGGGTGCCATAAGAGGTCATGGTTTTGGATTCTTATGGGGTTGAATGATGTCTTGAATATTTTCAAGTTTTTTTGTTGGTTCATTTGGGGATTTTGGAAGCAATAGGCCAAAATCAGTGAAAATAGACCTACAAGGAGTTGAGCAATTAGCCCTCCTAGTGAGTTAAAGACCAATTGGATTGGTGGAGCATCTTGGTGAGTTTTGGATGGATGCATAATGACTAAGAAAGGGTCCAAAAGTGTATGGAGAGTCTCAGTAAGTGTGTGGGAAGATCCTAGGTAGAGGATTGGCAATCTAGGTGGAGTTGTAGAGAAGGAAACTAAGTTTTTGGTTAACTAGTTGGACTAGTTGAGCTTAGAAATCTTGGAGTCTTCCAAGAAAAAACTATACCTAGGAGGAGAAGTTGGTGGAGAGGGTCTTGGAGATCCTAATTGGTGGAAGATCCAACAAAGAACAACCATTGGATGGCTGGTTTGGTCAAACAAGCACCTAGGAGAGAGGAAAGGTTCTAGATTGTCAAACCATCTGCATCAATTCCTCTTCTTGATAATCTCTTTTTCCTTTGACAACAATATTTCTCTTTGTCTGAACTCTCTCCCTTTATTACTTCTCTCCCTTAGATGGATATTTTGTATGTAGCCAATTTATCTCCCTTAGAATATTGATTATCTCTTCCTTCCAATTCTTAGGAACTTCTCTTCATGGATAATGATATAATATTTTCCCTTTATCATATCTCTCCCTTATGATGATGGAATAATCTCTCCCTTTATGATAATGAGGTCCTTTCTTCTCTTATATGATATGGAATCATCTCTCCCTTTGATAATGGAAATCTCTCCCTAAGGATAATGAGATAATTCTCTCCCTTTGGCAATAATGCCAAACAAAAATAATCATCTATATCGTATTCCATCCTTTTTGATAATATATTCCTTGAATTTCCCTATCCATCAGCAATACAATGTTTTGATTTTCAGTGCAGATTTGTATCTTGCTATGTACAAATATATCTTTTGTTATCCATCTCAGTGTTTGCATCAACATGATTGATCTTCAGATTTGGTATAGGCTAATGCAACCTCCTAGATAGATTACTGACCTATAGACAAGGGTTGGACCCCTAGTCTCTGTCTCAGATACTCAAATGTATCCTTTGGTAATGACTTGGTGAATATATCAGCTAACTATTCCTTTGATTGAACATATTCTAGTGTCACTTCCTTTGCTTTCACTTTTTCTCTTAGATAGTGATACTTGATAACAATATGCTTAGTCTTAGAATGCACGAATGGATTCTTAGAAATGTTAATTGCATTGGTATTATCAAAATAGATAATTACTTGTTCAAGGATCTCCATTTTCATACCTTCCAACAATTATTTGATCCATGCAATATTGGAGCAATTTGCAGCTGCAGTCACATACTCTACTTTTGTAGTAGACTTAGAGATGCATCCTTGCTTCTTGCTGATCCATGTGACAAGTTTGTCACCCATAAAGAATGCTCCTCCAATTGTGCTCTTTTGATCATTAATGTTTCCAATCCATTCAACATATGTATAGACTTGTAGCTCAAGTTTTCCTTCTCTTTTGTACCATAAGCCATAGTCCTCGGTGTTCTTCAAATATCTTAGAATTCTCTTGACAGTAGTCATATGTGATTCATTAGGATTAGGAGATAATCTTGCAACTATTCCAACTGTGTGTGCTATATCTGATCTTGTGTGAACAACATACATCAGTTTTCCAATCATTGATCTATATAAGGTCTGATTTACCTCATTGGATTTGTCTTCTTTTGTTAGCTTACATCTGGTAGCCATAGGTGTTCCAACTGGTTTGGAATCTTCCATCTTGAATATCTTTAGCACTTCCTTGATGTATTTGGACTGAGTGATGTATATGCCTGCATCTTGTTGAAGAATCTATAGACCAAGAAAGAATTTGATCTCTCCAAATATAGACATTTAAAATTCCTTTTGTATTTCATTAGCAAAGGATTTGCATAACAATTCATTTCCCCCAAAGATGATATCATCAACAAAAATTTTAGCAACCAAAATATTAAAATCGGTATCTTCTTTTAAGTATAGATTTCTATTTTCACTTGTTCTAACAAATTTTATGCTAGTGAGATACGAGTGAAGTCTTTCATACCAGGCTCTTGGTGCTTGTTTCAATCCATACAAGGCTTTGTGTACTCTACATACCATGTTTCTCTTGTCTAGATCAACAAACCCTTTTGGTTGTTCAATATATACCTCTTCTTCAAGTATTCCATTTAGGAATGCAGATTTGACATCCATCTGGTATACCTTGAATCCTTTGAATGCAGCATAAGCAAGTAAGATTATAAATCCTTCTAGTCTAGCAATGGGTACAAAGGTTTCTCCATAATTAATACCTTCTTCTTGTGCATATCCCTTGCATACTAAAATTTCTTTGTTTGTGTTCATGTATTATTATTCTCAATCTTTTCTATTTCCTCATTCATGGCACTGACCCATTCTTCATTCTCAAGTGCATTGTTAATAGATTTAGGCTCAAAATCACAAAGTAAACATATGGTGTTAAGTGAATTAATTCTTGTTCTTGTTCCATCCTTTTTGTCTCCTATTATTTGATTATGTGGATGATGTCTTCTAACATACTTGGCATGTTTCAGTTCAGCTCTATGTTCATCATTGTGATCATCTTCTTGACCTTCATTCTCATCTCCATTGTTTGGAACATCATTTTGAGGATTATCCTGATTGTCGGTAATTACAACCTGATGCTCGAGTGCAATATTTTGATGCTAGAGAGCGACACACTATTTCTCAAGTAGAGTGTCAAGTTCAGTATAAACAAACATGTTGTAGTCCTCTAGTTCCTTTTTTCTTTCCTTATCATTATTTTCTACAAATTTATCTATTTTTCACATTTGCAGTTTCAATGATTTTTTTAGATGACTTGTTTAGACATGTATAAGCCTTGCTTTTGGTTGAATACCCTAGGAAGATGCCTTCTTCACTTTTGTAGTCAAGTTTTCCATTTCTATCATCCTTCAATATATAACATTGACTACCAGAGATTCTAAAGTAACTTACATTGGGTGTATGACCATACCAAATCTCATAGGATGTCTTCTTTTTGTCCTTCTTTAGTTGTACTCTGTTTAGTGTGTAGACAACAGTATTGACAGCTTCCCTACAAAAAGTTTGAGTGATGCTTTTCTCAATCATCAATGTTCTTGCACAGTCAACAATTGATCTATTTCTCCTTTTAGAAATTCCATTTTGTTGTGGTGTTCTTGGTGCAAAAACCTATCTTTTAATTCCATGCTCATTGCAATAGTCAATGAATTATTCTAAAGTAAATTCCGCTCCTCTATTTGACCTTAAGCATTTCAATTTCTTTTAACTTTGTTTTTCTACCATTTCTTTATACTATTTAAACATCTTGAATGCTTTTGATTTATCTTTTAAGAACATGACTGTCATCATTCTAGAATAATCATCAACAAAGAGAATAAAATACCTATCTCCATAGTATCTCTTTGTCCTCGTGGGTCCACATATATCTATATGGACTGATTCTAGAATTGCATTAGATGTATGGGTTTTACTTTTGAAACTAGACTTTGTCATCTTACCTTTTTGACAATTCTTACACATGATATTCTCGGGCTTAGTCATGCTCGGTAAGCCTCTTACATTCCTCTTGTTTCTTATCTTTATCATGTTGTTAAAGTTCACATGAGACAATCTTTTGTGCCACAACCATATGTCTTCATTTCTAGCCATTAAAAAAAGTGGTGTTAGTGTCATCAAGATAGAAATGGTTACCTTTTGTCTGCTCACTGGTACCAATCAACCTTCTTGATTCATTGCAGATCTTTGCCTTCTTAGTTTCAAATGCTACTCGGTGACCTAAATTATTCAGCTGTGAATCACTTAACAAATTATAATTCAATCCTATTACCCAGTAGGCATTTTAAAATTTTATCAGGTTATTAGACATTATGGTTCCTTTACCTTCAGTTGGACAAGGTGTATAATTTTCCATTCTTACTGAACCACCATTATAGTATTCAAAAGTCTTAAATTTTTTTTTATCACTGGTCATATGGTGAGTACAGCCACTATCTATGATCTAGAAATCATTTTTACTAACATTAGATATGAGTGTAGTTTCTACATACCTTTCTTCATCTTCATCTGAATCATCCTTCATGGCTAAAAATACCATTTCGATGTCTTCTTTTGATTTGGTGTCAGTGTCATCAGCTCTGTTCTCAGATAGGTAACAAGCTTTCTTCCCTTTATCCTTGTAGTCTCTGGTGTCTCTCTTGTTAGATTGTCTGTTTCTTTGGTAATCTCTATAATCACCTTTATCAAACTTCTTCTCATATGATCTGTCATTTCCTCTATCATCTTTTCATCGACTTGGATATCTTGTAGCAAAGTGTCCAACCTCTTTACAATTGAAACATACAAGTGGTAATTTACCTTTGTATCTACCTTTGCCTCTCTACAATCTTCTAGCCATAAGTGCTTCAATATCATCAAGTCTTTGATCCTCATTATCACTGTCACTATCATTTCTAACAACATGTCTATGACTTGAGTTACTTATATTTAGTGAAGATTTGAATTTCGATTCTATAGATGGTAAGACACTATTTTCAAAGTTATTCATCTCAAATGAAATTAGTCTACTAATCAGACTATCTAGAGTGATTGTATTGTTTGCAACTGCTCTCATTTCTTGAATAACAAAAACTCTAATAGCACATACAGGCAGTAAGGTTCTTAATATTTTACTTACCACTGTCTCCTCTTCAAGTACACCTTCAACTCCTCGGATAGCATTTACTACCTCTTTGATTTTGTAGCTATACTGAGTAATGTTTTCTCCTTCTTTCAACCTTAGGTCATCAAACCTCCCTCTTAGGATTTCTTCCTTTTCTCTTAGTACATTGGCATCTCCTCTATGTACAAGCTTCAACTTATCCAACATTTGCTTTGCAGAGGTGTAGTTTTTGACATCTTCAAACTGAGCAGCAGAGAGTGATGATGCAAGTTCTATCATCATGTAGTTATGCTCATTCTTTACTCTTAATTTCTCAAGAGTGTGAGGTCATGTAGGCAACACATATTCAGTATCTAAGTATTGAACAATATCATTTCCAATACCTGATAGGTGGAATCTTATTCTACTTTTCCATGATGCAAAGTTGTCTTTACCCAACTTGGGCACATCTCATCTATTCATCTTGTGATCTTTTTCTTGAGCCGTAAAACACCCTTTCTATGCACACAAGCTTTGATACCAATTGTTAGTAATAACTGAGAGGGGGGGGGGGGG
>MU224405.1:472166-507537 GCA_018584345.1 Thuja plicata | reverse complement strand
TCAATCCAGTTAAACTATGTGTAATGCAAAAAACTAAAGTAATGACTCATAAACACATTGACACGTAGATTTTTAAGGTGGAAACCCTGTAAAGGAAAAAAACAACTTGGGACCGGTAACCCAAAATTTTCACTCTTCTGAAGTGAGCTCGGTGAAGAGCCAAGCCTATTAAAGGTTACACACACACTATTAGGTGTGACCATGTTAGAGGATTTGAAATTTTAGTCTGTCACTTGATATCGGGCATCTTTATGCTACCTTCCTTGATCAAAAACTCACTTGGCCTATCAATAGGTATCTGACATCTCATGCTATCTTCATTATCAAAATTTTTGATACTCCTTGGGATGTATCTCAATATAGAAAGGATCTTTAAATCCCGCTCGGTTAAGAGACTTTCTGAATCAATGGTTAAACTGAAATAGTATGATCTGTTCACATATACAACTTATACTTATAGATTTTTAGATCTATTGTAATCTCATAAAACTATTATGATCAATATATCTCGGTTTATACCTTTTCTCCACTTTGATTCTGCTTGGTGTCCGTAGAAAAATTTAGCTCTTTCCTCAGCTTGATTGATCAGGAATGTATGAATTTTCTCTTCATCAATTTCTCTTTAGCATCCTCTTTTCATTCATTTGCCCGCCACCATTCGCAATGAATTGAGTTGTCTATTTATAGACATGATATCACCGTTGTTAGGTTCTTGATTTTCTTGATCTTGGCATGATCCATAGTTCTCGCCAATTAGATTTAAAGCAAAGCTCCTATTTTATCTCGCTGAGATCTTCTTGCCAATTGGAAAAAAACAACTTTTAAATCCCCTACTTATCTCTAGCTTTATCTTGTCGATGAAAACAAAGATAACTACCAGTTAAGTCTATATTTAGCTCTGCTAGCTAGATATTTTGTTGTTTTTGAACTCAAGTTAATTTTGGTGTTTTAACTCTTTGATAGCTTCATTCACCACTCCAGTTCTCCTCGAGCTTCTTCGTCAGTTTACACTATGTTTTTGACCATCGGTTATGCTTGTGATTCTGCTCGTCTATTTTCTTGCTTGGGCATCACCGTGACTTGACTTTTGGTGATCTCTTTCCCTTGGTGGTCCAGTGACCATCAATGTTTGAATTCATATTGTGAATTCTTTTGTTTTATGCATTACTAAAAGCATAATCTTTTTCTCTTTGATTCTATGATGTCTTTGACACTTTGATTATAACCGATTAGATTATATCAAGTTGACATCAATGACAATACAATCCATTAACTAATTTACTGTCTTGCATTATCCTTCTACATTTCGGTGATCAACTTAACATCTTTAAACATTCAATTAGTTACATGTCATCAAAGGAAGGTAGCATAGAAATGCCCAATATCAAGTGACAAACTAAGCTTTTAAATCCTCTAACAAGGTCACACCTAACAATGTGTTTGTAACCTTTAATAGGGTTGGCTCTTCACCAAGATCACTTCAGAAGAGTGAAAATTTTGGGTTACCGGTCCCAAGTGGTTTTTCCCTTAACAAGTTTCCACGTTAAAAATTCATGTGTCAATGTTTTATGAGTCATTACTTTAGTGTTTTGCATAACACATATCTAATTTGGATTGATTGGTATACTCTAAGTAATATACTATTTTTTAGTAAATTAACAGACTGCTATTCAGTAAACATACAAAATAAGGTTTGAGAAAGCATTCTGACCAGTAGTAATTTGGTGAGTATGTTTGAAGGCATTCATCTTATAGGACTGAAGATAACTAGAGGCTTAATATTGTGGTACTAAGGTTTTGGTTTGATTAATTGGTATATTTTTTAGGCCACTGATTCACCCCCCCCCTCTTAGTTATTACTAACAATAGTATCATGTTTAGTAAAATGACATTTATCTACAAATGAGGAAAAACAAAAAGTGATATGTCCTACTTTGTGATTATATTAATGAAAGCAACATAATAATGTATTAATAATATATACATAGGTAGGAGAAGTCACAACATAACACATGACCCCACGTAATCATTAAATAAAAATCACAAAAAAAAAATAGAATATATTTTATCTATTTGATTGTAACCATGTGCATTTTTATTGTCACACTGGTCACTAGGATGTCCATTACAATTTGTGTTTCTCTAGTAGAACAACTTGCAGTGATTTGTCTATGAAACCAATCTTCAGATTTACCTTTCTTTCTTTCCATCATAGTCTCATTGTACATTAATAATTAGGTGATTCAAATAACACTGGAAGTAAATGAGTAATCAAAGGTTTTAGGGGATACATTGTTGAATACCTTGTTTAAAAACACTCATTTTGGTTATTTAGGTCAACAATATGCATATAAATGCCAATCATTTTGGTTAGAAACCTTTTTGGTGCATATGATGAGTGATTCAATTGGTTGAAATATAAAAATTGTGGGAGCAATGTGAATAGGAGTAGAAATGGTAGGAAATGGTGACAACAAATGTTAAGAGGACCCAAAACAACAACCTAAACAATCTAATCTTAGAGTATGTTGGTTAAGCCAAGCCACTAATTACTATATGACATTTGGTTAGAGTGGGCATTATATTGTTGATATTGTGCAACCTCACTTTTGTTGAAACCATAGACCTCTCTTGGAATGGAATATCAAGTACTCTTCCTCTCTTCTTGAGAAACCTCTCTTCTCTCAAACACCTGGATTTAAGTTTTAATATGTTGAGTGGGAACATTCCATTGTTCAATGCAAATATCTCCACTTACATACCTAGAATTAAGATTTAATAGGTTTAGTGGGAACATTTGAAGCAAGTCTTGTCTTACAGAACTCGGTGTTGTCAATCAGGATTGCGCCTATAGCTTGCTGTAGAATCTAGCCATCTTGTTAAAACATGGAAACATTCTCCTTGGTGGATGAGAGAATGAACCTCCAGATTCTAGGCCGGTTCCTATTGGATTTGGGATATCACCTAATACTGATCTTCTTGATTTTGAGAAAAAGAGAGAAGGATAACTAAAATGAATACTAATTAAGAAGGTGATACACCAAAATGGGTACAGATTTGTCAAAATTATAATCTGTACCTATACGACATACATTACTGGACTCTACAATAACTTTCACTTCACAACACCTAGGATGATCAATAATTAACTATTAGGGTTTGGTGCCACTAATTGTAAAAATTCAACCAGCAAACAAGTAACTTTTGCAAAAGGTTTATTCTTTATAACTTAGAATAGGAATTTGAAACAATTCACTAATCTATGCTTGAAAGACATAATACACTTAAATGCAGAAAACCTGGAAGGATAGATAGCAAAACTCAGAAAAGATATATGAATAATAAGGTCAGCTCTATTATCTTCAAAATCTGTAAAAATGGTTATAAAATACAAGGAAAAGATGCACAGGAACAATATGTTCACTAATACCTCTATTTCCCCAAATTCTGAACCCCTACAAATGAATAACAAGTTTAGTTATATAGGCCCTAAGGCTAATTTCAAAAATGAAATCCCCCCTCAAAAAGCCCTCCTAAACAGATAGATACCCCTGAATTTCAGACTCTAAATTTTGATATCTTGAAGAATTACATCTTGTATAATATATCTCAATATATATCAAAGAATATATTAAAATATCTAAAATATATCAAAGAATATATTTAAAATTTCTAAACTATATCCCAAAATAACCTAAGATGCAAAACCTAACCGAAAAACCTAACTTGAAAGCATGAGTAATAGCCCAAAAATGTCGACATCCTATCCCTATGGTCAACATGACCCATATCTATCACTGACATATCATGTGATGAAGTTGTCGTGGCATGTAAAGAAGTCTCTGTGCACTGTTGTTAATAGAACCTTAACTCCTTTTGCATAGTGGACTCCAAAGTTTTATCAAATTTGAACATAGGCATTTTTTAGTCATTTCACCTTGCAAATATGTTGTTTAGAAGAGATTTTAGGTTTTTCAAAACCCCTTGTTGTTTGTTGACATGTTGTGGATATGGTATTCTCTCCATGTATCTTCTTGAACTCAGTTAGAAACTTGTTTTAAACTAGAGTTTGACGCCGCCATGCTGAGAATGTAACTCGGCCTCTTCATTTTGTCTTGGTCACTAGGGTTAGTAGTTGTATCTAGGAGTTTTTCCAATGTTATTTTTATTATCAACAAGAACTCTGGCTCTATTCTGCAGTTTGCATGTTCTTTAAATGGTGCGGGTATTTGTGTATATTCTTTTAAACTAAAGTTTAAAGCCATGAATAATGGCGCTTTGCATGTATCTTTGGTCGAACTCGATCCACAACACTTTGAACTTGGGCTCTCTATTTTATGCCATGAATATGGCATTGTCTATGCATCTTTGGTAAGAACTCGAGCTTCTTCTTTGTTTGAACTTGTACTGAGCTAGGCTCTCCAATATAGTGCAGGTTTTCACTTTCTTTTTTCTCTGCCATATTACATGGTGCTGAGAACTCAGACTGCAACCTATCACTTACATGCCATAACATATGGCATTTTGCATGCACTCAAACTCCACCATGGAACTCGGGCTTGACTTCTAGTTGGCTCTACTTCATCTCTGTCAGAATTGGGCTCCATTCGTGGGCTCTACTTTGTCTCTTTCAGACTGTATTTTGGATTTAGAGCCTTCAAACCATGAAACATGGTGCTATTCCATCATGCACCTTCTGTCACACTTAGGCTCTTTCTTGGATTCATCCTCTATAGCTATGCATGTATCTTTGGTTGAACTCGATCTGAAACACTTCAAACTGGAGTGATTACTTTGGTTAAACCACTATAAGCTTGGACTAAGTCCGAGATGTGGTGGAAAGATGTGCATACATATTTGGTTAACTTGGTCTTGAAGCTTGGAATATTTCATCCACAGCTTCAGACTCATCCCAAACTCATAGTGTACACATGAACTTGGCCTTCATCCTTTCGAACACCCAGATAAGTAACACTTTTACTCATTTTGTTATCTTTTCTTTTAACATTATTGTTGATGTCACTGTTTAGTAGTGAACCCCATATTTTTCCATTTCTCTATTTATTATATGCATTTTACATGAGCTTTGTTTAAATGCCATAACATATGGCATTGTTCTTGGCTCATTGACTGGATCTGTTACTTTTAGATATCTTTGATATTCATGATCTCCAATTGCTGCTTTTAACATTTTGTTTTCTTTGATGGGTATCCATCCTTTTGGATAGGAAGGATAATATACTACTTGTCTGCATCTCTGTCATTACATGTCGTCTTCTTCACTATGCATGTTGTCTGGAGTTTTCAAATAGATGAACTCAAAAACTTGTATCCATTTCAAAATATCAATGAATCGACATTTGATAATAAGCAAGAGTTGTTTGTTTGTTACTTGTCTGAAAGATGGACTTAATTTGAATTTTTCTACTAGATGTCTGCACCTTTTTTTAATGCTATCCTCTTTTACATTATATGATCCCACTCTGCATTGAGACTGTGATCTAACTATGCTTTTCGGCTCACTATTTTTAGACCACTCACATAAACCTTTGTTTGATCTAGAAGTGTGAACTCGTCCACATGAGAAAGATGTCTATTGTTATAATTGTTCATTGTTGATTCCACTAGATTTCAGTATTTGTGTTGAGACTGTGTGTTGTACTCTATGATGTCACTTTTAAATAACAATGACCATTTGTATTTGAAGGCCAACTCATTGGATATTTGTTGAATGATCATTATGGCATGCATATCATAGCTGAATATATCATTGTATTCCTCCTCTTACATACGATCATCCTCTTCTACACACACATCACTTATAATAGCAATACTGATATTCCATTTTGTATATGTGTATTATTATAAAAAGGATACCAATGTTTGGCTATGCACTTCCTATTTCTTCTGCAAACATGGCTATCACTATTTTCTTTTTCCTTTTATTCAAAGATAATAATGTTCAGAAAAGTACTGAGATAAAGTACTTGTATGGTGTCAATAATGGATGAACCATTCATATACAATTTCATTTTGATGATAATACAATTTGATCTTTTTCTCATATATACAATTGCATAATATTATTAATGTCATTCTCCTATTTTGATATATCATTGGTAATTTCATATGCATATTTTGAACATCATTACACATTATTCAATCCTTGCTTGTACAATGGTAAAGAATAGTGTTACCTTATTTTGACCTGCAAATTTGTTCCTTATTGGCTGTAACACTATTTCAATCAGGAACACTCATCTTTTATGCATCATTTTATTTCATATGCACCTTTTAGCAGCATCACTGTATGATATGTACCTTCCTTTCTTTCTAAATTTATGAACTATTAGTACTCTTGCATGTTTAATCCAGTGAGGTTTGAGCACGGGCCCATGACACCCACTGTATTATCCTTTTATCATTCATAACTTGTGACCTCTGACATTATGTTTCTTTCTACATTTTGTACTTTAGTCTCACTTGCTTGCACACATCACCAAGTCCACATGTTGGATTAGTAGATACAATCAGTTAATCAATGTTTGTATGTAAATGAAATATAAAATGACATTTATGTATGCATGTTAGTTTTCCGATTTGGTTTACAAATCTCATGTGTGGATGATCTAAAAAAGGTTTCTCCGATACTAGACCCAAGTCCCTTTGATTCATGTTTTTTGTTTTCCTAAATAGCTACATTTGAACAATACAGGATAAAAACCACATGCAGTAAAAATTTTCTTAAAATTATGTCCCTTTGATACTTTATTTAGTTATTGTAGATACATACTTTGTTGTTGCATTGATGTTTACATAAATGTACAGCCCTTGAAGATTTTGATTGTAGCATGTTGTTTTAGGTATCTATGTATTACTTAGATCTAATTTGGATCGAACTATTTTCTCTCTCCATGATGCAGGACAAAACCAGAAGAAGACTTAGGATGAATGACAAATAGAGACAAGGCTGAAGAAATGAAGATTCAAATGATGTAGTTACTCAGCTCTAACATGCAGAGGACCTCTTAAAGGAAATGCATGGACTCCTAAACCTTCCTATGCTCCTTTCTTACTTTTAGAATTGTATATCCTTTCTATGTTTACAACTTGAAAGATGTAACCTAGGAAGGAATACTTGTTTCCTACATTCAATTTGAATGCACAATGTAATGATCAATCATGAATTTGAAAGTTTGAATTTGATCAATACTTATAGTACAATACCAGTGTTAACATGAATGCAAAAGCAATGTATTTTGTCTTCAATATCTGAATGGTAGTGTGAAATAGATGTACCTTTATGCAATCTTTCGTATGTTTATAGTTGTAATGATGCATGTGTACTTTTATCTTCTAAATTTAAACAATTCTGTAACTTAAGACAACAACTATAAAATCCATAATCCAATAAAAAACAATTATCAATTTACCAATTTAGTGTGCAAATAAAATGATAACATTTTCTGGTGACCTCCCAGGGGTGTTTGCTTGCTGAACAAAATCAGACCAGTTGCATTTTTCTTATCTATTGGGTTAGAGTCTTCGACTTTATGAACAACTGAACTTCTCAAACTGAAAACTAAAAGTGGAAACTAAACTGGAACCTGTGCTAACCAACACTTAGAGAAATCAAAACTATCAATGAACAACAGCCTGTGCTTCATCATTGTTGTCTGAACCTATGCTTATGATGTGTTACAACAAAATTTGTCCATGTATCATATGATGGACATAATTCAAATGATGATGATGTTGTCCAGAAATAGAAACAAACTAAGCTCAAAGGCAGAATAAGCTTGAATAGTATCCTCGGTTGCATGGTATAGGTGTGGGCATGATGCGTATGATATGGGACAACAAAGATTATCCATGTCTCATATGATGTGTATGATGTTCATGCACATATCATGTGATTGATCTTGTTGTTTATGTTCATTATAACCTTCAAAACTGTAAAGGAAACTATTTGAAAAACTTCTCTTTCCACCATGGTTATATTATTGAGGTAATCATCATTCATAATCTGGAACCCTAATGGGTTCTTAATTACGCATGGTGTGTATCTTCTTGATGTGACCACGGTGGGAATAGAAGTAGTAACTGCAACTAACTGAAAGAAACTAACTATGTGCAAAGCACTTATTCACACCAACTAACCTCAAAAGCAACACTTGAGGTGGATCCCATTAACTGGGATCGACAATTCTTCCCCTTCCATATTTGAGAGTTGAAAAGAATTATGGGCCTTGCATCGTGTAATCATAAATAAACCATCCCAAATGACATCAAATTTTGAATGCTTACTAGGTCTACTCTTCATCTCATCCCATTTCAGAACTAAATCACCTTCTTGAAAGACTCTTGCGCCAACTTTTCTGTCAAATGTCTTCTTCATTTGAACATAATGTTCTTCCAACTTCTGAAAATATTCTTTCATAATCTCTTCTAACTCTATCAATTCAGCCAACCTTACCTCCATGGGTTGTTGTTCTAGCAGATCTAATTACCTGATCAGGCTCAAATTGGGTAACTCTACTAAAATTGGAAATCTTGCCTCTCTTCCATAAACTAGCTTATAAGGTGAGTTACTTGTTGAGCATTTTGGGGCGATCCTATCAGCCCACAAGGCCTGCTTTAAATTGCTTCTCCAAGCTCACTAGTTGTCTTCAATAGTCCTCTTGATGATGCCAATCAGATTTTTATTTGTTGATCCAACTTGTCCATTACCCTATGAGTAATAATTGGATGAGGTACTAAGATAAACATTATTCTTTACTGCCCAATCAGTAATTCTTGTGCCCAAAAAGGCAAAAGCATTATCGGAAAAAATGGATTTAGGTGCTCCAAACCTTGCAACCAGATCTTCATATAAATTCAAAACTGAAGTCTCATTTGCATTTTTCAATGCAACAGCCTCAGTCCACTTTGTAAAATAATCTGTTGCTGTCAATATATATTTATGACCTGAACTTGATGATGGGTTTATAGGACCAATAAAAGCTAGACCCCACTTGACAAAAGGATGTTCAACTTGAATTGGATTGAGAGGTAAAGATGCTAACCTTTGTTTATTTGAGAAAAAAACACATTTTAAACACCTTCTCACCCATATGAAGGCATCTTTGTATAGGTTTGGCCAAAAATAGCCAGCCTTTATTATTTTCAATGATGTTGTCCTTGCAACAAAATGGCCACCTATTGGTCCATCATGGAATTCTTCTAGTACCTTGTCAGTTTGATCTACACTGATGCATCTCAACAATACACCATTATAATCCCTCCTATATAACACATTATTAAGAAAACAATAAGGAATGGATTGCAATCTAAAGTACCTTCTTTTTTATCTATCCAAACCTTCAGGACACCGTCCTATTTGCAAGAAATCAACCATTTCTTTCACCCAATCATTCTGCAAATTTAGGACAACAAGTTGCTCATTGTCTTCTAAAGCCAAAATTGCTTCAGAATCATCTTTTGGAGTGTTATCTCCATTCCCAGCAAGCTGTTCACATAAGTCCTTACCTCTTACCAGCTTGGTAACTTTAATTTCCATGTCATATTTCATTGCCTTTGTGATCCAGCCAACTCTTTTGGTGTTGAAATCTTTATTCAGCAAAAACTCCTTACCAAAAAGATGCCCAACCATCAAATTTATCTTATTGTTAGAAATCATATGTCTAAATTTATTCAGACTTCTAATCACAGTGAGTACATGCTTTTCAACAAATGAATAATGCAGTTTATAGTCTTTTAGTCCTTGACTGAAAAAAGCTATTGGTTGTTCACAACCTATGTCATTCTTCTGAACTAACATGGCAGCAATGCTATCAACATTCCCATATGCATAAAAAATGAAAACCTTTGAGAAATCAGGATTTGATAAGGTAGGGACAGTAGCTAATGCTTCCTTAATCAATTCAAAACTAAGTTTGCCTTCTTTTGTCCATTTAAAAGTAATATTTTTCTTGAGCATGGTTGCTAATGGCATTAGTAACTCAGTAATATCCGGAATAAATCTTCTAACAAAGTTGATTCTTCCTAAAAAACTTTGAAGGCCTTTTTTGTGAAGAAGAAGTGGTAAAGAAAGGATAACACTTACTCTTTCAGGTTCAATAGTGATACCTGTTATGCCCTGTATACCCATCGCTACATTTTGTAGGCAAAATGTTGCGTCCCCCTTTTTTTTTCTTTTGTTTCTTTTGTTTTCCTTGTCTCCCTCCAGGATTTACTTCCATGAGGGTTGTTTTTATTTTTCTTTTTGTCTTCTTTTCCCTCTAGGACATGGTCCTAGAGTTTGTTTGTTCTTTTGAGTCATCCAAATCTCAGACTCCGGGACTCTCTGCCATCATGTCTTCTTTTGTTGGAAGGTGTGGCTGTATGGAATCCCTGGGTCCAGAGTTTGAAGGTTTGCTTGTTCTAGATTTTGTGGAGAGAAAGCAACACATTTTTACCCTAGGGGTATAAATAGAAGTTACCAGTCACTTTCACATTTACCATGATCAAACACTCAGAGCAATTAGAGTGATTCAAAGGTGATTAAGGCGATTTAAACAATGTTTTGCTCCCCGTGCTTAGTGATTGATTAACAGTGATTTGCAGTGCTTGTTCATGGTTACTCAAAGGTTAACATGTTGTAGAGCGCCTCCCATGCTCATCTTTCCCACATTCCCTATGTTTCTAGGTAGGCCTTTTGGCTCTCTTTCTGTTCTCTGGTTCTCTTATTTTCATTTTTGGTTATGTTTTTGTTTCCTGTCTCTAGTTTTTCTTTTTTTCGCCTCCCATTGGTGGGTTGGCTTTGCTAGAGGGTCCTCCGCCCTCTATGATAATGTAGTTTAGTGTATAGTCTATATACTTTGTAGAATAGTGTAAGTGCTTTTGTATATTATGTACATGGTGTAATTTATTGTTTATAACTGTATATGTGTCTATTTTCGCGGTTAGCCTACGAGTTGTACTTCGGCCCTCGTAGTGTTTCGGCCCTCTGTAGCTTTGTATTTGATTTATATTACCCATGTATATCCTTCCATTTGTGTCAAGCTCATCACACTCCACCACGTTCAAACCAAGTTGTCGAGCTCGTCAAAGAGGTATCTGCCACGGTTTGAACTCGACACCTCGTATGTTCAAGCCATGGCAGCTTTCTCTCTCCTTTTTCACGTCATCTTAATGGTGGGATTAATTTCCCATGAATGAGCATTAAAATTCCATTCCATCTGGCATTTACTTCCCTTGTGTCAGCCCACTTGTTGCCATTAATGCCTTTACGTTGCCTGTTGCGTGGCCACATGAAGATTCATGTCATCCAAGTATGGCTCACTACCGGTCACGTCAAAAAGGTTAGTTTTTCCAAACTCCAGGTGCTATGAAGCCCCTGGGTCTTCATTCCATTTTTTCACCTAACCCAGTGCCCTGGAGCCCTCGGGAGTTGATCAAAATCTGACCCGTGTTAACTTTAATATTCCAGGATTTTCGATGCATGCTAACATTTTTGGACAGGTGCAAAATGGTGGTGAATTCCCTAGAGTCCCTAAAGTATTATTTTTATCATATCATGTATTGATAGTTCTCTGGTCTTGCAGGTTGCAGATAGATTGATCAAAATATTGGAAGTGATCGCTCCTCCTGATAGCCTAGAGCTACCAACTACCTCCACTCGGGCAGCTACAAAAACTAAGGCTTAAAAGATACTGGCCAGATTTCCACTAAACTCCAAGTACCCAAGGGAGGGTGTTCTTGTAGGGTCCAAGGTGGACTCTAAGTTGCAATAAATAATAGACACAGAGCCCGGACGATGGGCTGAAATGCAGGGCTTGGTCCAAACCATATACCAACAAAGGATCATCAGAGATAATATGGAAAAATACATGGCCTCCTCTGGGATTATCAGAGCTACAAGTTTTCCCTACTCGGTGCAAGAACCGAAGCTGATACTCAACCTGGAAACACTCTACAATGCCTCCACTTGGGTTGTTTTTCTCGTCGATCCCCGACCGCTACACTATCTAGTGACTATCGTCAATCTGGATGAGGCTACTTTTGCTTCAGGGCTAGGGATCCCTTAATTCAAAGGGTTCATAGTTCTCTCCCAATCCACATCATTAAAGGAGTTCAAAGAGGCTTCCCTTCTCTCCTAGAAACATCTCAACACCCACTGGCAGAAGTCCCCGAGAAGGGATTATAAAAAGATGAAGCTGGAGATTCCCCGCGGGGATTTTAAAGAATGTACCTAGGTAGGAATTATATTTTTATGTAGGCTCTTTGGAGAGCCCCATGCCCGGTACTTCTTGGCATGTATGTATTACTTTCTCTACTACATCACCACCCACAATAAGACCTTCAATTAGGTGGCCATCATTGCCAACCATGTGGACACACAACTAAAGAGCATCCTCCAGACCTCAAAGTTCCAAATAACATCCTACGTACTATGGGCACTGGCCAAACAGAGACCTATCTTTTAGGTTTTGCAGACAATGGGCATTCTTAGGAATGGGCCTGGCCAGTTGACGCCATGGGATCATTATCCCTAGGTACAGTGGGAACTTATCTTCCCAAATTTTTGTAGGGTAAATGATGTGTTCATTTACCAAAATATTTTGACACTCACTCGAGACTCTGGATACCGGTTATTACAAGAGGCGATGAACCTGGTGAGTAATTACGAGAATTAATGCATTTAATTCCAATAGCACACATATATTTGGGTGACCGATTTCTTTGGGAAACGCTATCTTCTTCCTCGATATTGTGGGGATAGAATTATTATTTTAGAATTCTGTAGACAAATTATGGAGCTGCATGCCCTCTTCACATTGAAGAAGGTCACCAACGTCTCATTCCCAATCTCTTGTGGGAACTATTCTTGTAGCCTTTCCATGGAGAAGAAGTCAGACAATGAATTGAAGAGTCTGGTACTGGTGGAATTCCACCATACCAGAAGCAATTTTGATCCATTGGGTAAGATAGCAACAACACTTCCCCAGGCATCCCCACCACACATTGATGATATTGAAGATTTCTGGGCAGATTTCTAGAACAGTTTTGATCTATGGGCCCGCCACCATCCGTGGATGTCTAAAGGCTTGATGAAGGCCCTCGACCTTCAGGGTTTCCCAAAGGGTTTTTTAGATGATGGGCCCCTTGAGGACCCATTGTATAAAGAACATGGGTTAGATAAATTAGATCTCCCTCTGGTGGATTGGGCCACCCTAGAGGATTTAACGATTAAGGGGGTATATCGCCCCATTGTAGATAACAGTCATAAGTATTTTGAGTGGGTGTGTCCAAGGAGCACCTAGAAAGGACCAATTGTTTGGAGGTCAGCTTTGACCTCTGGAGCCATAGGACCTAGCACAAGAAAGGGGAAGGAGAAAGAAGATACCCCAACCCAAGTTCCTCCCAAGGGTTCACTCCCCATAATGGCACAAATACAAGAGAAAATGGAGGTGTCAAAGCTGACAAGCAAGAAGATAAGTGCACAACTATCCCAAGGCCTCCTCACAACTCTAGTAGCATCTACTTGCCCGGCGGGATCCCCGTCATTGACCACACTGATGAGAAGGTAGACATTCACTGAGGTGGAGTCTGTAAATATTTTGGATGTCGAGACCCGACTACAAAGAAAGAAGAAGCAGAAGGTGAACCCCACCCCAAGCATAGCTGTGAGCCCCGGTATGCCCGATGTTCTTCCAGTAGATGTCAATTTAGATTCCCCCAAACTGAACAACATCTCAGATACCTCTCCCCCGCATGACAACTTCAATGATATCTTTGGGATGGATGAGCTCATGAACCTACATGGGGATATAGATCACGTAGTGGAAGAAATTGCCACCCAGGAAAAAGAGGAGATCCCCACTGAAAAGGAAGTCCCAGAGCAAGAAGCTACCATAGAGCAGGAAGATCAAGAAGAGACACAAAAGGAGCCTAAGTGGGAGAAAACATCGGTCTAGTGGACCGAGAAAGAACCAAGGCAAACAATAGACAAGCAACCAATGATTGGGGAAACTGAACCCATGGGATCAATCATACCCCCATTCATCACGCTCTAGATGCCTTTAGTTACTCCAGGTGACCAATTGCCTCGACGTACATTCCGTGAGGTGATCATAGTAGCCCAAACATTGAATCTAGGATAGATGCCTCAGCCACCTCCAAAAGATGTTCCAATGGATGAAGATATCCCAGTGAATAATGCCAAAGAGGAACAACAATAGTAGGATGAGGGGAGAACACCTGAAGATATGAATGTTAATTTTCCCGATGCTGAGAAGGATGGGGAAATCCCCAAAAATACCAGTGATGCTAATACTAGCGGAGAAGAAACCCCAGACATCATGAAAGAGGACGCCAACAGGGAAGAAAATATTGAGGCCTCCAGAGAGAAATAAAAGGAGTAGGAATAGGAAAAGGAGAAAGAGCTTGATGACACTGTAGATACCAAGAATGCATTGCTAGACTCTAAAGGGAGTCCCAATGCCCAGGCCTTGATAGAAAAGCCACCTTAGCTGCCCCAATGGCTGGTGAAATCCAGAAAGAGGAAGGCCCTGGCAGTTGCAACAGGTGTTCCACTATCCCTGGCCGAAATGATGGCCCAAAATATAGAGGCCAAGAAGCCCAAGAAGGCCCAGATAGTCCATACCCTTCAGACTGGTCCAGAAGTAAGTACAGTTGTGACAATTGCAACATCTCCCCTAGATACAGATGCAGTGGTGGTAAGAGCGGAACATTATATAATAATGAAAGTGCCTCTGGGGAGGACAGATAAGCAGGGAGAATTATACTTGCTACAAGAGGCAACCTGGGCAATAGAGGCCCAGTATAATAAATAGGCCCAGAAGTTGAAGGAGGAAAGAGAAAACAATGAGAATCTCCTCGGACTTCTGGTAGAACTCACACAACCCCTGGCTGAGATCCACCCGAAAGCTTCTACCTCCAGATTACTGCTTGCACAAGGTGATGTGGATACTCTAAGGGCCATGAAGAAGAAAGCCCAGGCTGTGGACAGATGGATCACCAAGCAAATAGTCACCATAAGGTAATTTTTAGTGGTATCACTCCCATATCTTTATTAGATCAACAACCTATTGAATCAAGTGAACGTCTCTGCTACCTTATGGGAGGGAGACTTAGAAAAATATGAAGGATGGAAGACTGGGTTGGAAGAGGTCTTTAACACCAAGGAAGAAGTTGTCATAGAGGTGGGAATTTTGGGGGAAGAATCATTTGAGTCCCTCTGGGCCTAGTACTCTAGACTTGGCCTCAAGATTGAGGTATGCAAGCAACTAGTTAAGGTCCTAGGAGAAAAATTAACTGTGGCCTGGTATGCTTTGGGCCTATTTAAGGCATTTGTGGTAAGGGTGTCACAAGTTGACCCCTTCATCACTGGAATGTGCACCCTGGAGGACTATGTCCTCAGTAAATATGATGAGCTAATGGAGTCCCTATATTAGACCATCGGGGACTTTGAAGGAGGGCGGTTGTCAAGATTACCTAAGATGATTCTCGGGGCACATGATGCCATAAAAATAGTAGATGAATTCTGGAACGGAGCCAGAGAAGTTAAGGAAAAGTTTGAGGCTATTCGTAGCCGGTGGGGCAACATTAAAGACATAGATGAGGATTTCATTAGCCAGGTTTTGGAGGCATTTAAGAACAGTAAAGGGAAATAAGGTTCCCTAGAGCTAACATTCTTTATTCTTTGAGCGCAAGCTGCCGGATCCAACAATTTTTGTATTCTTTTGATGACCTGCATCTAGGTTCCCTAGAGCTAACTGGTCATTATCAAGAAGATAATAAGGGTGTTAGAAAGTAGGTGACCCTAGCCAGGCACATCAGCTCGAGGGATGGTTCTGACAGGTGGTCTTCCCAAGGCGCTGCTCCAGCATTAAACACCTAGTGCATCAGAGATAGTGATCCAATTTTTACATTGATGAGGCATGTAGCCTCGATCCCTGGGGGATAAAATTTCTTCTATTCTTCCTCTGGCTCTCTTCTTTAGGCTGATTCTTCCATACCTCTTTTCTTGTCTTATTCTTCTAACATGTCAGAGCTCTATTCTTATCGAGGTTGTTGTAAAGTGGTGAAGGTAGTACCAGCAACCAAAAATTATATTTTATTGTTGAGTGTAAAATTAGATTTAGTTAACTTTAGGGTAACCTTTGTGTATAAATAAGAAGTCTGAAGTCATTCCAAGGGTCGACAAAATTGATGATTTTGCAGTCCATAGCAGTAGCATTTCAACTTTTCATTTCTTGTAGTTGCAGAGCTCAATGCTCGTTAGTTATTTGTATTTCTTAGTAGATAGATGCTCTCTTGGAGTTGTTGATGTATGCACCAGTGCTTTCTGGAAAACTATTAATGAAGAAGGAAGGATTCTTGCAATGTTGTTGTTGGTTTCCTGATCTCTGAGTTAATACTCTTTTGTGTTGTATGATTCTGATGTCCCTTGCTCTAATGTTTTAAGTAGATTAACAACCTCTTTTCCCCTCCCTATTGAATGTGTATGAACTGATGGCTCTATATGCATTCAGTATTTAGTGTAGTATGTTAGAGCATGGTTTTTGAATGTATTAGCATAACTATAAGTAGAAGAAATACTCCTAACCCTGACATATCTTTTGAAGTTTATTTGGTAATGTGCACTTGAAGGAAACCCCAACCTAAAAAAATCCCCAAAGAAGACAAGCCAATAAAACTAGCTATCCCCCAAACAAAACAGGCACACTCCCAACTTAGCTCCAGCACTGTCGAGACCTGACTCTCACATGCTTGAAGGCCCAGAGAATTTATTCCCCAGACAACCTTTACAGGTGAAGTTGGCTGGTACCTCGGTACCCGGTGACAACTTACACTCTGTTGGCAGACCGGTCACAAAGTCCCATCAACAATACCCTCCTTTGAAAAAATAAATCCCAAAAATTTACCTTTATGGACAACAAATATACTCTTCTTGGGATTTAAAGAAATACCATATTCCATGCATCTCTCAAAGATAATTGTTAAATGTTGAAAGTGTTCTGATGTATTCTTTGAGAAAATAATTATATCATCCAAATAAACAAGTAAAAACATGTACATCAAATTTATGAAGGCCTTGTCCATATCCTTCTGAAAGGTTACACCTGCATTAGATAAACCAAATGGCATCTTTTGATAAGCCATAGTTCCCCATTTGGTTGTAAATGTTGTCTTGAATCTATTCTCCTCCTTCACCAAAATCTAGTTGTAACCAAAGAAATCATCAAGCAATGAGAACCGTTCTGAACCTGAAATAGCCCACAAGATCTATTCCATGGAAGGCAAAGGATGTCTATCCTTTAATGAAGCTCTGTTCAAGTCATGGAATTCAACACATAATCTAATTTTTCCATTATTTTTCCCAACAGGAACCAAATTGGATACCCATGAAGTATGTTTGATTGGAAAAATGATATTGCTCCCAATCAGCTTATTTAATTCTTTAGTCATGAGAGGCTCTAGTTTTGGATTTATTGGCCTTTGTTTTTGCCTAACTGGCTTGGCTCCTGATTCTAATTCAATTGTGTGCTGAGAAATACTAGGATCAAATCCTTTCAAATATAAATAACTCCAAGCAATTATATCATGAAATTCATTTCATAATTTAACAAAGGTTTGATGTTCTTCAGATGTACATACCTTTCAAAGTTTCAACACTTTACCCTTTGCAACAACAATTTCCTCATAATGCTCTTCTTTGATCTACAAGCTGGATTTATCCCTTTTGAATTGATCATTAGTATCAAACATAGATTCCAAGGTCACAAGACCTTTGGGCATCTTATTTGTCCTTAATTGAATGATCTGGTCTTCCTATTGCTCCTGCAATCTTTGCTGATTTGGTTGTGCAAACTCAACCTCTTCTCTCAAAAAGTTAACAATATGTTGGTCAGATTCAAAAACTTGCCAACAATCAACATTGTTAGGGACAACAGGTCTAACAATTACTTTAACATAATTCATCCCCTTTCTATTACTGATTTCAGTTGGAATATCATACTGGGCTCCAATAGCAGCAAGCCTATCAGCATGTTTATTCTAATTTCTAGGAATGGATTATAGATTAAAAGCTTCAAAACCTTCAATCAAATCCCATACAACATGCTTGTAATTTTTTTACAAATCATTCTTAGTTATATGTTCATTCCCAACTTGATTCACAATCAATTCTGAATCACCGTAAACTCGCAAATAGCTAACACCTCTTTTAATGGCCCACTTCAATCCATTTATGAGGGCTTCATATTTAGCAACATTGTTTGTACAACTAAAAGTGAACCTGAAAGAAGCATAATACCTTTCATTTGTTGGTGAAACCAACATACAACTTCCTCCTGCACCTATTTTTCTGCGTGAACCATCAAAAAGTAGCTTCCAAACAACACTAGATTGTTGTTTCAGATCTAAATCTGCACCTTTTACCATAGCTGGAAGAAAATCATAGATCTCATGGATTACAGAATTACCCAAACTTGGCTCTTCAATTTGTTCCTCTAAAATTTTACATTTTTAGTTGCCCAATCATCTAACAACATATCAAGAAACTTACTTATTTGTGTTTGAGCTTCAAAAACATTAGATACTTCCTCCTGATCAAATGATATAATTGCTTATTCATTTCCAGCACTAGCAACATATTGTTCAACACATATTTTTGCAATGGGTTATGAGGGTATAGTAACCTTAGTACTGTACCTTGTGCAGAAAAGCATGTGAGTCCAATCTACCGATAGATAACCTCTCATCTTAGTAGTAAATTCTCTTGACAAGAATATAGAGAATTTAGGTGGTAAATCAATAATGTATACATCCATAGGAATTGAAAAACTAGGACAAGCATGCAATGTTAAATCAAGATTCCTTATAACTCCTACAGTTGCCACTGCTTTCCCATCTAATTGAACTACCCCTCTTTCAAGTGGCTCATATTTGAGGCCTAGCTGGTCTACAATTTTCTTTAGCATAACCGAGCTAGTAGCACTAGAATCAATCATGCAATTGTGGACTAGGTGTTGTCCTATAATTACCGTGACATAAAATGGAGGAGGTTTGATCAATTTAGCTGATTGTTGGGATGTACTTGTACTTGCAACAACTAAAACCTTAGGGGTTTCCTGAGACAAAACTTCATCAGATAGCCTAAGTGCTTGTAATGCCTCTTGTAACATGTCATTTTGTCCTGGAAGAGCCAAAACATCCCACATGGACAAAGGAACATTTGTCTTCTTCAAATGATCAACAATATTGAAGCTTTGAGTGCTAACCTTTTGGTGTTGTTTTAAAATAGCAGGTCCAATTGCTGTCTAAATTGACTGTTCTACTCCTTTTTGAGCTTATATATGCTGCTTTGTTTGTTGTTGTACTATAATAGCTAGCTTTTGTACCTTATCATTTTGTTTTTGATCATTTCCAGCCTTCACTTTTGACCTTGTTCCTGCTGCTATAAGTCTCCACACTTGATTGGGGTCAAAATTTGTTGCTAAAACAACATCATCATTACTAAAATTAACCAAAGAAACATTAGGATTAAATTGCATTTGTGATTGATCATACTATACCTCTGTTTGGCCATTAACCAGTTTTCCCTTTAGAACATCATGTCTTCTAGCTTCAAGCGCACGAGGACAATCTAGCCAAAAATGCCCATCATTGCATGTGTTACACATTCTTTTTCTTGTACATAATTAAATTAAAGAATTATTGTTAACTCCTTGGAAGTACTCGGAGTTGCATAAGTATATGCTTGACCAGCTCTTTGATTGTAACTTCTTTGTTTTCCTTGAGCTTGCCTTGGCTGGTTTGAACCGGAAGCTTGATTCAATGCCCTATTTTGCTGGTAAGCAACTTGTGGAGGTCTATTGTATTGGCCTTGCTTCCTCTTTAGGTTCATTATCTCATTGCCATAGTTTTGCAAATTTCTTAGAATGCTGTCAATTGTGTCTTTTAGCTCCATAGCCCACTCGTTTATCTCCCTAATAGGAGCTGAAGCATCATGTTCCTCTACTACAATCTGCATATTAAGTGCTGGTAATGGAGGAACAACAAAAATAGGTGGTATGACAACTGACACAACTAGTTG
The DNA here is from genome assembly GCA_018584345.1 of Thuja plicata. Taxonomy (NCBI): domain Eukaryota; kingdom Viridiplantae; phylum Streptophyta; class Pinopsida; order Cupressales; family Cupressaceae; genus Thuja; species Thuja plicata. The sequence continues at coordinate 487,433 of MU224405.1, read as the reverse complement.
TATCTTTGCACAATAAGGCATTGGAGGCCTTGGAGGTAATTTTCTAGCTTGTATCAAGTTGTGCTCAACTCTAACAACAATATCATAAGCATTAGGTAAGGTATTACCTCCCATAAATTGTATCATAAGTGCAATATCACTGTTAAATGCTTTCAAATATAACAGAAACGCATAGTCATTAGATAGCTTAACATATCTTGGAATTTTGTCCTAAGTTCATTGAAAATGAAAGTTGAAATCACAAATATGCTCATTGATATTTCTCTTAATAGTAGTTAGTTGCTCAACCAAAGACAAATTATCTAACCTATCTTCAAATTTACTGATCAAAACAGTCCCTAACTCATCCCATGTAGCAATAGAATTAACTGGCAAACTTCTAAACCAAATTAATGCTTTACCCTTGAGTGAAGCTACTAATAGTTTCAATGCTACATCATCATGAGTAACTTGATGTAATCCACACAGAGTAGCAATGTCTTTAATATGCTCAATTGTTGAAATATGATTCTCACCATTGAAATACGTAAAACATTTTAGTGTTTTTGGTGGAATGTCATGATGAACAACAATTTGTAATGGGCCGCCGGCATCAAAGGCCACAAATGGCAAATTCTGAGCCATCTATATTGGTGGTACTTTTTGTTGAACTATAGGTAGCACTTGTTGCTGGACTATATATTGCACTTGTTGCTGGACTACAGATTGCAAAATAGATTTGTTAGATTGAGTTACCTTCCTTTGATATGTTTTTAATCCTAGGGTAGTAGTACCACTTGTGGATGCTACAACAGTGACTTGGTCCTTTGCTAATTCTTAAAAAATGGGTAATTCCAATCCAAAATTATCAATAGTAGTGAAACCTTCAAAAAAACTAAAATCTTCTATAATTACCTCATGACCCTATGAGATTGCATCATGATCCTCAAAGATAGGATTTTGAAATAGTGAGAAATCAGACCCCCTGAGAAAAGATCTTTCTCTTGCAACTTGAGACGCTCTATTTCTTCTGGCTGATCTGCTATGTCTTCTACTGGGCTATAACACTTGATAAATGAATCCTCCACTGTTTTCTCTTGTAGGAGTCCATCTCATTAAAATAAGTCTATAAATGAATCTGCAATAAAACCTTCAAAATAGAGCCACTGGGAGCTAATAAAATACCTTCTAAAAGGAATAAATACCATTGTTCACACCAAAATAGCAATAGGAAGTAATGACTTGAAAGAACTACGTTGCAGTTCAAGTCCCACCAGGCATGCCAAAAACTGTTGTCAATTAGGATTGCGCCTATAGCTAGATGCAGAATCTAACCATCCTGTTGAAACATGAAAACATTCTCCTTAGTGGATGAAAGAAAGAATCTCCAGATTCTAGGTCGGTTCCTACTGGATTTGGGATATCACCTAAAACTGATCTTCTTGGTTTTGAGAAAAAGGGAGAAGGATAACTAAAATGAATACTAATTAAGAAGCTGATACACCAAAATAGGTACAGATTTGTCAGAATTATAAATATATACCTATAGGACATACATTACTATACTCTGCACTAACTTTCACTTCAAAACACCTAGGATGATCAATAATTAACTATTAGGGTTTGGTGCCACTAATTGTAAAAATTCAACCAACAACCAGGTAAATTCTGCAAAAGGTTTATTCTTTATAACTTAGAATAGGAATTCGAAATAATTCACTAATCTATGCTTGAAAGACACAATACACTTAAATGAAGAAAACTTGGAAGGATAGATAGCAAAACTTAAAAAAGATATATGAATAATAACGCCAGCTCTATTATCTTCAAAATCTGCAAAATGGCTACAAAATACAAGGAAAAGATGCACAGGAACAATATGTTCACTAATACCTCTATTTCCCCAAATTTTGAACCCCTACAAATGAATAAGAAGTTCATTTATATAGCCCATAAGGCCAATTTCAAAAATGAAATCCCCCCTCAAAAATCCCTCCTAAATAGATAGATACCCCTGAATTTTAGGCTCTAAATGTTGATATCTTGAACAATTATATCTTGTATAATATATCTCAATATATATCAAAGAATATATTAAAATGTTAAAAATATATCAAAGAATATATTTAAAATATCTAAACTATATCCCAAAATAACCTAAGATGCAAAACCTAACCTAAAACCCTAAATCAAAAGCATGAGTAATAGCCCAAAAATATCGACATCCTATCCCTATGGTCAACATGACCCATATCTATCACTGACATATCATGTGATGAAGTTGTTGTGGCATGTAAAGAAGACTCCGTGCACTATTTTTAACTGAACCTTAACTCATTTTGCATCGTGGATTCCAAGGTTTTATCAAATTTGAACATAGGCATTTTTTAGTCATTTCACCTCCAAATCTATTGTTTAGAAGAGATGTTATGGTTTTTGAAACCCCTTGTTGTTTTTTGACATGCTGTGGATATGGTATTCTCTCCATGTATCTTCTTGAACTCGGTCTGCAACTTGTTTTAAACTGGAGTTTGACACCACCACGTTGAGAATGTAACTCGACCTCTTCATTTTGTCTTGGCCACTGGGGTTAGGAGTTGTATCTAGGAGTTTTGACAATGTTATTTTTATTATCAACAAGAACTCGGGCTCTATTCTATAGTTTGCATGTTCTTTTAATGGTGTGGATATTTGTGTATATGCTTTTAAACTGAAGTTTAAAGCCACGAATAATGGCACTTTGCATGTATCTTTGGTCGAACTCGATCTGTAGCACTTCAAACTTGGGCTCTTTGTTTCATGCCATGAATATGGTGATGTCTATGCATCGTTGGTAAGAATTCGAGCTTCTTCTTTGTTTGAACTTGTACTGAGCTGGGATCTCCAATACAGTGCAGGTTTTCACTTTCTTTTTTCTCTGCCATATTGCACGGTGTTGAGATCTCGGGCTGCAACTTGTCATTTACATGCCATAACATATGACATTTTGCATGCAATCAGACTCCACCATGGAACTCGGGCTTGACTTGTAGTTGGCTCTACTTCATCTCTGTCAGACTTGGGCTCCATTTGTGGGCTCTACTTTGTCTCTTTCAGACTGTATTTTGGATTTATAGCCTTCACACCATGAAACATGGTGTTTTTCTATCATGCAACTTATGTTGAACTCAGGATCTTTCTTGGATTCAACCTCTACATCTATGCATGTATCTTTGGTTGAACTCGATCTGTATAACTTCAAACTAGAGTGATTACTTTGGTTAAACCACTATAAGCTTGGACTAAGATTAAGCTGTGGTTGAAAGATGTGCATGCATCTTTGGTTAACTTGGTCTTGAAGCTTGGCATATTTAAGCCACGGCTTCAGACTCATTCCAAACTCATAGTGTACACATGAACTCAGCCTTCATCCTTTCGAACACCCAGATAAGTAACACTTTTACTCATTATGTTATCTTTTCTTTTAAATTTTTTATTGATGTCACTATTTAGTAGTGAACCCCACATTTTTCTATTTCTCTATTTATTATATGCATTTGACATGAGCTTTGTTTAAATGACATAACATATGACGTTGTCCTTGGCTCGTTGACTGAATCTGTTACTTTTAGATATATTTGATATTATTGATCTCTAGTTGCTGCTTTTAACATTATATTTTCTTTTATGGCTATCCATCCTTTTAGATATGAAGGACAATATACTGCTTGTTTGCATCTCTGTCATTAAATGTTATCTTCTTCATTATGCATGTTTTCTAGATTTTTCAAATTGATGTACTCGAAAACTTGTATCCATTTCAAAATATCAATGAATCGACATTTGATAATAAGCAAGAGTTGTATGTTTGTTACATGTCTGAAAGATGGAATTAATTTGAATTTTTCTACTGGATGTCTACACCTTTGTTTAATGCTATCCTCTTTTACATTGTATGAGCCCACTCTGCATTAAGACCATGATCTAACTGTGATTGTTGGCTCACTATTTTTAGACCACTCACATAAACCTCTGTTTGATCTGGAAGTGTGAACCTGTCCACATGAGAAAGATGGACCTACTGTTATAATTGTTCATTGTTGATTTCACTGGATGTCAGTATTTATGTTGAGACTGTGTGTTGTAGTCTATGTTGTCACTTTTAAATAACAGTGACCATTTGTATTTGAAGGCCAACTCACTGGATATTTATCGAATGATCATTATGGCATGCATATCATAGCTGAATATATCATTGTATTCATCCTCTTGCATATGCTCATCCTTTTCTGCACACACATCACTTATAACAACAATAATGATATTCAATTTTGTATATGCCTATTGTTATAAAAAGGATATCTGTGTTTGGCTGTGCACTTCTTATTTCTTCTACAAACATGGATATCATTGTTTTCTTTTTCCTTTTAATCAAAGATAATAATGTTTAGAAAAGTACTGAGATAAAGTACCTGTCTAGTGTCAATAATGCATGAACCATTCATATACAATTTTCATTTTGATGATAATACAATTTGATCTTTTGCTCATATATACAACTACATAACAACATTAATGTCATTCTCCCATTTTGATATGTCATTGGTGATTTCATATGCATATTTTGAACAACATTACACAGTATTCAATCCTTGCTTGTACAATGATAAAGAATAGTGTTACCTTATTTTGACCTGCAAATTTGTTCCTTATTGGCTGTAACACTATTTCAATCAGGAACACTCATCTTTACCGCATCATTTTATTTCATATGCACCTTTTAGCAGCATCAATGTATGAATTGTTTCTTCCTTTCTTTCTGAATTTATGAACTATTAGTACTCTTGCATGTTTAATCCAGTGAGGTTCGAGCATGAGGTCATGACACCCAATGTATTTTCCTTTTATCATCTGTAACTTGTGACCTCTTGCATTGTGTTTCTTTCTGCATTTTGTACTTTATTCTCCCTTGCTTGCACACATCACCAAGTCCACATGTTGGATTAGTAGATACAATCAGTTAATCAATGTTTGTATGTAAATGTCATGTAAAATGACATTTATGTATGAATTTTGGTTTTCTGGTTGGGTTTACAAATCTAATATGTGGATGATCTAAAAAAAGTTTCTTAGGTACAAGACCCAAGTCCCTTTGATTCATATTTTAGGGTTTCCTAATTAGAAACTTTTGAACAATATATGATAACAACCACATACAGTAAAAGGTTTCATAAAATTATGTCCCTTTGATACTTTATTTAGTTATAGTAGATACATCCTTTGCTATTGCATTGATGTTTACATAAATGTACAACTCTTGAAGATTTTGATTATAGCATGTTCTTTTAGGTATCTATGTATTGCTTAGATCCAATTTGGATCTAACTATTTTCTCTCTCCATGGTTCAGGACAAAACAAGAAGAAGACTTAGGATGAATGACAAACAAAGACAAGAAGAAGACATGAAGATTTAGATGATGCAGTTACTCAGCTCCAACATGCAAAAGACCTCTTAAAGGCAATGGATGGACTCCTAAACCTTCCTATGCTCCTTTCTTACTTTCAAAATTTTATATCCTTTCTATGTTTACAACTTTAAAGATGTAACCAATGAAGGAATACTTGTTTCCTACATTCAATTCAAATGCACAATGTAATGATCAATCATGAATTTAAACAATTCTGTAACTTAAGACAACAACTATAAAATTCATAATCCAATAAAAAACAATTATCAATTTACCAATTTAGTGTGCAACTAAAATGATAACACTCGGTTGAGTCTATAATAGGTTTAGTAGGAATATTTTATTGAACATGTCTTCTCTCACATACCTATATTTAAGCAATAATATGTTGAGTGTGATCACTCAATTTCCCTTTGCAAACATTTATAATCTTCTAGGTGATCTATAATTTTTCCACCCTCCTCTATTCTCAAGGAATATAGTTTCTTCCTCAAGAAAATCTTATTTACTAAAGATTTGGCTTGATAAATTTAACCAGGATATAGATTCTTTGTAGAGGACTCTTCATTGACACTGATTAAACCAAATTCTGCAAGGAGCCATTGGAGAAGACCTTTTGATTTATACTCCGTAACAATATATGTAGAAACCTCATCCATATTTTTAGGTCTCATGAAATTATTATCAACACCATCCCATAGATATTGATATATTAACAAATCCTCCATCTTTAGCTTCCACATCTCAAAATTATCTCTAATTGTTTTTCTACCTCTACTCTCTCTGATGAACTTTCCATTTGAAAATTTGTGTCAACAAGATCACAAAGTATCTTCTACACCAACTCCCACTCAAATCTAAATTAATTCAAGAAACCCAACATCCCACAATTGAAACTAAAGGTGATCAAGCTCTGATACGACTTGTAAGGAAATTATGGTAATGGAACAACTTCCTTTACTAATCTTGATAGGAGGGTTATGTAAAAACTTTCTCAGATCTTTACAACAGTTGCATAAACTTAACAAAAAAATATAAATAACATGCATATCACTACATGATAATTTACATGGGGAAAACCCTTTCAAGAGAAAAACCTCACACTTCAAAAGCTACACAAAAAATTATTATTTTTTCTATTGCATATCAAATGATCAAAATATTACATCAAAAATAGATCAGCTACGGGAGAGTTTGAGTTTTAAACAAAAATATTACATGAGGTTTGGCTATTGCCACAACCATATCCAGTAGGGCTCAAAAATTAGAATTACTAATATCATAGAGAGTATCTTAAGTTTATTTAATTAAAACATAGAAGCTATTCTAGTCAGAGGGGAGATCATGATCTTTTTCTGACTCATTTGAGTCTAGGGATACAACATTGTATCGTATGATGCCAAAGTCAGGGCCTGTTGCTGCATTCCCTATGTCTGGAGTTGCGTCTGGGTACTTCAGCTTGTCTACAATCTCTGTGAGTTTACTGTCAAACAATGGCCCCAGTTTAATGGTCATGTACCCATGTGCAATGTCTTTTTTTCTGATCGTAATCTCACCTTCCCTCAGAACCTGCAGGAATTTACTTTCTTTCAACTTTATAACAGCTATAACCTGCATGGCAATATCAAAGTAAATGAGTCTCCTTAGAGACTCAGTAAGATTCCCACTCTTCCCTGCCAGAACATCATTATTGCGAGCCTTCCAAATAACTTGCAATATAATAGAAGATAAAATAGACCAAAAGACATTGCACCATTTGCTGTTGTTAATGCTTCCAATTATGACATTTAAGGTATCAAAATGGGTTTTGAACTTGAGGCCAAACAACTTCCATATTTCAGAGGCAAAGAAGCATTCAAAGAAGACATGTAACACAGATTCAGGCTACTTACAGACAATGCACAAATTAGGTTCCCCCCCCTGGCTTTTTGAATGAAAGCTTATGTAGTAGGAAGCACCATAAGAAACACAAGATTTTAGGTTCAAGGGGTCTGATCCAGATAGACCTAAAGTATTTGTTCCACATTTTTGTAGGGGTCTCAAGGTGCCATAAGGAATTGGAATGCATGAGGATATCTGAGCTTAGGGTGTGAAGGTGGTAGAGGTATTTGACCTTGATAAGATGAAGAGGGGTACCATCTGGCGAGTTGAATAGGGTGGTGCAGTTGTCTGGGGAACAATAGCCATGGTTGGGTCCTAGGCTGTTGATGGCAACAGTGAGGATGTTATATGTCCTACTCTGAGAAGAGGATAGATCAAATCTCTCTTGCAAGTTTTCCCAAGCTCTCAACCTATCATCCTGAATCACATCTTGAAAATGACAAATTCCTTTTGTTGCCCATCCTTTCGCCGAACACCCTTGGAGTAGGGAAGAGGCTTGTTTTTGTGTTTAAGGTTCCACCATATGGATCTAGAGCCAAAAATCTCCCACCATTTTTTGTTGGGGTTGTATTGCAGAGGAATCTCCAAACCATCTTCCAGCTCTTCCATATAGATCAGAAAACATTAGATCATTGCACTACAATAGTGTTGTCAATGCTAAGAAGATCAAAATAGCTAAGGAAAGACCAGGATTTGGCTTTACAAGAGTGGGCCCTAAATAGATTGTTCCTTATCAAAATATTCCAAGGTTCCTCACCAGCAAAGGCCTTGGCAATCCACTTAGCTGCTAGTGCTACACCTTGAGTCCTCAGGTCCTTCAGTCCTAGGCCTCCCCAGACCTTAGCTTTGGTGCACCAGTTCTAGGAAATAGCATGGTACTTCTTATTCCCCCTACCATCTAACCACAGGAAGTCACAGATAATCTTCTAAACAGCACCGCATTGGCCCTGATTAAAAATCCATGAAGAGGAGAAGTAAATGGGGCATGAGGAAAGAATCTTCTGGAAAACTTGGATTCTTCCTGGGAAAGAGAGGAGGTTTCTATCCAATTTACTCAGTTTGGAGAGTATTTTGTCCTTAGCCCAATTCCACATCTCATTAATGTTTTGATTCATGGCAAAAGGAATCCCAAGGTATCTCACAATATGAGAAGGGCCTCCCCATTCCAATTTATATTTGTTCCACCAAACTGGGGGGTTGGTTTACCATCCCAGCATGATGGACTTGGATATAGAGATCTTGCTCCCTGAGGCCTCACATAATAGGTCCAATTTCTACATTAGGTATCCCATATTATCCTCCTCTATGTTTAAGAGAATGGCCATGTCATCTGCGAACTGGATATTGGAGACCTCTTGTCCATTGGGGAGGGAGATACCCTTAACATGGGGAGACATGGTGTCATCTCTAAGTAAATAGTGGAGGGAGTCTCCTGCTATGAAAAATAGTGACAGGGAAAGGGGACACCTTTGTCTTATGGATCTAGTGAGTTCAAAGAACTGAGATTTGTATCCATTGACCTCTACAGCTGTCGTAGCCCCCTTTAGTAAGGTTGCGACCATTTTGCAGAATGAGGGGGGGAATCCCAACCTATCTAGCATGAGAAAGATGAATCTCCATTCAATTCGGTCATATGCTTTCTCATAGTCTATAAGAGGCATGAAACTCTATTGGCCTAAATTCTTGGCCCACTCTAGTGCTTCCCAGCATGTAATCAGATTCTCAAGGATGTACCTCCCCTTTACAAACCCTATTGGGGTACTGTTGATCTCTTTATGGAGGACTTTGGAAATCCAGATGGCGAGGGCTTTGGGCAGAATTTTCTATCCTACATTCAACAATGTGATAGGTCTCCAGTTCTTGATTAGGATTCTATCCCCATCTTTAGGAATCATCTTGATTAGGACAACATTTAGCGTAGAATCCAGAGATCCTTTAGCAATGGCAACCTAGAATACTTTGTGAAGGCTGTTACCTATCCACCCAATATTGGTCTTATAGAACTCCACTGTAAGGCCATCTGGGCTAGGTTCTTTATCATTGGCCATATCTAGGATGGCATTTTTAATCTTTGTAGCTATAATGTCTGTCCCAAGACTGGCTGCATCTTCTTCTGAGACTTTTTTTGGGATAATACCACTAATCTTCTACAGAGCTAAAGCAATAGATCCATTGTCTTTGGTGGTAAAAAGTCTGCTATAGAACCTAGAAAAGGTGCTAAGGATCTTATGCTAGGCCGTGATGCTATTGCCTTGCTCCGTGATACAAGTGATCCTATCTCTAGCCTCTTTCTTTTTAAGGGTTTGGAAGAAGAATTTGGAGCCCTTGTCACCCAGGTTGAGCCAGTTAACCCTAGCCCTCACTCTAGCACCTATGGTCTTGTAATGCTAGAACTTCCTAAGGGAGTCTCTACAGCCAACCACCTTGTCCAAAAGCCCAAGGTCTGCGAGGTTGTTTTGGATCTGAAGTTCAACAACTTGCAACTCTTCCACAAGCTTAAACTCCTTCATCCTGCCATCTTTGGCTCTCTTTTTCCCCGTAGTTTTAAGCATCTTTTGCCTAGATAGTGTGGTCTGATTCCATCTATCCACCTCATTATTATGTTGGGCTATATCCTCATTGTACCAAGCTATAATTTTAATAGTAGCTTGGATTGCTTCATCTTTAAGGAGAGACGAATTCAGTGCAAACCCTGTTTGGCAATGGGGTGGGACATCATGGGGTGGAAAAGATGGATGCATGACTAGATAGGGTGGTGATCTGAAAGGGTGTATGGTATTACTTTGACACAGTTGTCCCCTGAAGTAGGTGGGAAACTGAAGAGTTTCTTATTCAAGTAAAATCTACCCAATCATGAGTAAATCCTTCTGTCTCCTCTCTGGAAGTTAGACCAGGTGAACCACACCCCTTCTGATTCACTCCTCCTCCCGGATAGGGGGTCAAAGAGATTTAGTTTGGAGAACATCCTATTCCAAAAGACCATCTCATTTCCTTTCCATTCAAACATCTATCCTCCACTCTTGTCTTTGGCTCTTTCTATCATGTTGAAGTCCCTTGCTAGTATCCAGGGTATATCATCTAATTCTGAGATCTAATTCCAAAGGTCAATCCTCTCGTGGTGGTCATTAGGGGCATAAACTGTGTAGACACCAAAGGTTTGGTCTCCAAATTTAAACAAGACCCAGACTGCTCTATTGTAGGGTGATGCCCCCCAATTATGGACCATCTTTCTCCACCTGGGACCAATCAGCATGGAGGCTCCTGCTTTACCTCTCTGATGCTTAGTGGGGAATGTCGTAGCATCTTTCCATATAAATTTTAATGCAATATCTAATGAGAATCCTACTACTTTGATCTCTTGGAGTATGAGGATATCTACTTATTTATGAGTTTGTATAAATATTTTGACGACATATTTCCTATCAGAGGATTCTAGTCCTCTAACGTTCCATGATATGCAGTTTAAAGACATGAGAACTATTTGTCAGTGCTCTTGGGAGTCTTGAAACTATTAAAACATGAGGGGATGTCTTTTTTTTCTTGTTTGAGTGGTTTGGGGTTGACATGTAGAAGGGGTGGTCTCCCTCTCCTCTTCTTGATACTAGTTCCTTCTAAAATTTCTGGTGGGGGCTTCTTGTCCATCTTAGTATCTTTCTTCTGTTTATTGATTGATTTTGAAGCAAAGGTGAATTTATCTATCTTTGCATTGAAGGGGCCTCTTTGTTCATTCCTGATTTCCCCTTCATCCAGGTCAAGGTCCTCTTTGGGTCCAGCCTTTATCCTCACTGCACCCTCTTTCAGGGTGAATTCTATGCTACTCCTCTTCAGCCTATACTTCCATAAATTAGGAGGAGGAGGGAGAGGGGGAGGAGATGGGATAATTATCACATTATAAGCATTAAGATTATCTTCTTTATCTTCCCCAATTGATTGTAAATTCAGCCCATCTGGCTTTGGGGGAGAGTCTAGGAGAAGGGGGGTGACAGAGAAATCCATCTTGTCAGTGGATGCACCCAGAATGGAGGTTTGGGTCTTAAGAACATCTTGATCTGGAGGAAGCACTGAGTATGTTTCCCATTTAGGTTTAGGGATGGCTCTGATTTTATCAACCTTGATTTTAATCCTCTCTAGAGTGATCTGCTGGGCATTTTTAGTCCTGTGTTTTGGTCCTAAGTTTATGGTGTCTGTATTCAAGCTGAAGTCCAAGTTGCAAGTAGGAGGGAGGTTTTTAATAGCCTCTAAGACATCTAGGATAGGGGCTGGGGGGTGGGGTTTTGAGGGCTCCAAACTGGCTTTTGAGTTTGTTTAGGGTTGCAATGATATCTTCCAGGTTCTTCCTCTAGTCTGTGGTAGACATATCTGGTGGGTCTGGAAGACCCTGTATCACCTGGGGAATATGGCAGGTCAGGGAGACGGATGGGGTTTCTTCAAGAGAATTAGCTTTGGGAGGAATCTTATCCAGTTCTTTGGGGTTAATAGTCGGAGAGGGGATTCATTTCTTCAGGATAGGGCAATCTTGTTTCTTATGACCCTCTTTCTTGTAGAGGTAGCAGCTATTTAGTCCACCCAAGAAGGTGACAAGGAAAACAATTGGGCACCCACCAAGGTTGAAATGGAGAGATTCAAGAAAGTATATTCTGGGTCATAGAGAGATAAGGATCCTCACATCAGTGTGTGGGATAAGCGTGTTGGACTAGTCAATCTGTAGCACATTACCTACGGGGTCGAGCGCTTGAGGACTAAGATTAAGCATAAAGGGAGGGATATTCTTAATGATGATCCAGCGGGGGAAAGATAGGGCCATAAATTCATTGTGTGAGGCCTCTAGAGACTAGGGTATGGCTCTGAATTCATATAGACCTACTCTCCAAAATTTCTTGTCAATTATGGCTTTCTGAGATTTAGGGTCTACAATAAACATTAAAAACAACCCTTTTTGCAACATCCTACAATATGAGAAATGAAACCCTAGTTTTTGCCCCCAAGTCTTTTGAAACCAGTCATTAAGGTAGTTTCTAGACAGAATATTGGAAGCAATAACAATAGAAAAAAAAATTGCACAATCTTTAAGCCTAGATTTCTCATGTTCAATTGCAACCATCATTTAGGGATTAGCTTTAATGATGAGACCAGGTGGAAAAGGAATCTTATCTCCACCTCCTACTGTGCTTTCCATGTTGGTTCTAAGCATGGAGATGAATCGTGGCCCTTCAGGAAGTGTTCGCTCATTCTGCACCGCTTGTTTGAAGGTCTTTTGTTGGGGTTTGGAAGCTTGGGCTCCATCTCTATTCTATTCTCATGGAGACTCAAACACGGCCGCTGCTGCAATTATTTTCCTAGCCTTAGCCTCTGCAGCTAGTTTAACTTCCTCTATCATTGAGACTACTTTGGTTCTTGCTTCCTTTCTGGGGTAGATAATAATGCTCTTAATAAAGCCTTTGTTACCATTACTAGTCTGACAGGCGCGGTTTCTCTCTCTATTCTGACCGCCATACCCTGGGGAGGTGGAGGCCATTAATGGCACACCTATTAGATCACGTGGGGAACAGGGTATGTGCAAGGGATTTTCCCTAGTTAAAGAGCAATATCAGAGTGCACTTCTAAATCTTCACCTATTTTTTAGTCACCCAAAAAATTATTTAGAAATCAACAATAGATTATAATATACTTGGAGAGAAAGCTTCTCACAGGGGTATAATCAATAAACATCTAGAAGTAGCCCAAGAGCTATTTGACTATTACACATAGCCCCTCCACCTCATGCATCTAATATATAGGAGTTACAATACATAAAACTATCAAATGGTATTACAAAACCATGGGTTAAAAACCACTTATAAAGTGATGACCATATTATCTCCAATCAAAGATGCCCTATGATGTGTCAAAATATACACCAACATGTGTAAGTCCCTTTTACAACTCATTTGTGTGCTTAACACATTTTTACATTTCCTATTTAAGGAGAGACAACTTTTGAAGGTTCTATCTTTTGAATCCAATGTCTGATTGATGAATTGTTCAAAGCATCAAAAAGCTTGTGATGTGTTGTATCAAAGTATAACTAACTACACTAGTTATGGACACTTTTAGGCCATTTTAAATTCACTAAAACCTTCAAATTTTAATTCACAAAATTTCTTCAGAAACTTAATAGATGAAAACTTTACTATCTTATAATTTAGATACGATTTTGCAAGGAAAATTTACTAGCATACTTATCTAGTTCATTTGAACCCTTGGGGAAAGTTTAGGAAAATCCTATCCATAAATGTAAACTTACTACAAATAATAATTGTATATATATGCAAGATTGAGACAAATTTTTTTAACATCCTCTAACTGTTGATGCAAGAAAATGATAAATTGTCACAAAATCCATCATGAAAATATAGTAAAAGATGTATTGATGTCACTTGATACTCATTATACTTAGATCTACTCTTGAGGAAAATATTTTCTCTTGACGTAAAACATTGTAGATGACATATGATGAAATGAATTATGACTTATGCATTATAGAGGGTTCTCAAGGAATTTTTGAATTTTGGTTGACTCACAACAATCATATCCCAATTTTTAAACTCGATTTGGAAATGTCAAGGGCAACACATTAATCTCTAAAATTTTAACCAAAAAGCATTTTTGGCTTGAAAAAATAGACTCAAATTTTAAGGGAAGCAAGATAATAGGGCATGGATATCATAACTATAATTAATATTAAGATTGACAAATTTTAAGCGGAGAATTAAGTGCATTAAATTTAAAAATAGGAAAGAACTCCATAGAGGCATAATATGATATAGAATAAAAAGGGTACACTAAAATAAGGGCCTCGAGAGCAGTGTGTTGAGATTTAAAATAGAATAGGACTCATATTACTTAGTTAGATATTAGTTTGAAGCTAGAAATGGTCTAAAAAGTTGTTAGAAGAGTGGAAATATAAAATGAGTGCTAGGAGAACATAAAAGTTTAGGGAAAAATTATGCTCAAATATAAATAAAAAATATTTAGATATAGTAAAAGCATGGAAATAAATAATCATATTACAAGTAAAGAAAAAGATCAATGGGGGTAAATGTAGGTAATTTTAGGGAAATGAGAGGCTAAAAGTGGGTGGGAGTCTTAAGAGGTTATCTATTTTAATCAACAAAAGCTGATTTTAACAATAAATTTAAGATGCTTATACACAAAATTATAAGGAGACTTAAAAATCTAGAGAAATGGGGAGGTAGAGAGGAATATATATATATATATATATATATATATATATATATATATATATATAGAGAGAGAGAGAGAGAGAGAGATCTGTCTTAGGTCTCCATTGATGAGTTGCAAGTCGAGATTAATTTTAGTTTTACAAACACAAACATCTAAAATGTAAATGTTGTATATAATTATCTATAGTGTTTGTGTCTATATATAAATATGTGTGTGTGTGTGTGTGTGTGTGTGTGTGTGTGTACATATTTATATGTATATGTATATGTATATATATATATATGTATCTATATGTATATGTATATGTATATTTATATACATATATGTATATATATATTATTTAGATATATGTATGTGTATATTTATATACATATATGTATATGTATATGTATATGTATATGTATATGTATGTATCTATATGTATCTATATGTATCTATATGTATATGTGTATATCTGTATGTATCTATGGGCATGTACAAGATCATGGTATGCCAAAAAGTGGCGATGTGAAAAAAAATTACCTTTTCACCTGTCCAAAAATGCGAAATTGTGTGTTGACATTTTTGGTATGCCTGAGTGTCAGTACACCTGGCCAAAGGAAACACCAAGGCACGAAGGGTTTTAGGTATCCAATAGCTATTGAATACCTAATACTCATCAAATATCCAATATGTAACACATCATCTCTCTCTCTCTCTCTCTCTCTCTCTCTCTCTCTCTCTCTCTCTCTCTCT